>VBVR01003647.1:0-16825 GCA_011638315.1 Tetramorium parvispinum
TTTCAGATGTTTATTTGAAACGGAAAATGCTTAGAGCTTCAAGATTAATTTTTCATGTGACGGTTGAAATTCCTATTAACTTTAAACCTGAATGACGTATATCAAATGCTGACTGTCAATTAATGTTGGCTTTATCTATTTCTTCGCTATTGAGTGAATAATTATGACGCGTCTATTATTTAGACACGATATTGAAGATGCTTCGGCAGAATATATTTAATTAATGTTAAAGCGTATATGACGTCTAGTATCATACGTAGTGTATCAATAACTCGAGAATATATCGTACCTCGGAATATATAGAGGTAAATGAAAGCTTTCAAGTCGTAATGCAACGTGGAATCACGCAGGAATGGGAAAAGGTATGATGAAACAGAGAAAGATTTTAATGCTGTTTTTATTCTCTTGAGAGATCAGTGTAATTCTGTGTGCGCTATACATAATTTTTGTTATTGCACCCGGTACTTTTTTATAGATGTTTGTTTATTAAAACATTAATTTTATTTTATTATCTTTTCTTGTTCAAAGTGCTTAAAGTTTCTAACTTAAAATTTAAATAAAGCGCATATTTTTTCATTATTTATGTGTATTTTTCAAAGTTAGATAATTAAAGAAATTCAATTTAAGATACTAGAGTAAATCGTTTTGTTTAATGTAATGTAAACAGAAATAATAATGCAAAATATAATTTACATCATAATTCCACAAATGAAGAAACGTCATCTCGTTCTAATTTAAACTGTATAAAACTGTAAAAATGTAATGAAGCAATTTTGAGTCTCTAATTGAGAATTTCTCTAATTGAAAAATTTGTTTTCTGTTTGCGACGATAATAACGAACAAAACAACTTGTCGCTTATTATGTGCGCAAGACTAATAATTCAAATGGCCTATAAAACGTTCCACGACCATTTGCGTCATAAAAAAAAATAATTCGCGTCTATTTCCTGGGTTAATATAGAACGGTGGCACAAGGTGGAAAATTTTTGCGATCATATATATTCAGGCATTAAAATGGAAACTTTTTTCTACGCGCGGACGCGACCATGGATTTAGATTCATGTTCCATTGACTCGATGCTTCCAGCTCTTTTAATTTTTAATGCATTCTATTTCGCGCGTCAATCTCCGTGCAATTCACACAGATTCGCGAGATCGATGAGAGGCAGAAAGTAAGCAGGGCTCGAGCAGCCGTGAAATACGCTCCATCGCGTTATCGATGAATATTTCCTAAGGCATATTAAAGGCAGTTTAATCCCAACGAGCTTAACTCTCGAGATCACAGATATACGATTATTGCCTCAATATCTCGTGCACTTTTTATAATAAGCATGAATGAAAGTTTAACTCTCGACTGTTTAGAATTAAATATAATTAATATATATAACAATTGTCAATCATACTTACAAAAATAATCACGATAATCTTTTCAATTTCACTCGTTTTAACTAATTTAGTCAACGAGTTAATTTATAAATTATTTTACTTACTTTTTTTTCATGCTAAATAAAGTAACAGTAAATTATAAATGTAATGAAAAAGTTATCTAAGAGAAGAGAACATATCCTTCCTGAAAACTTTATGAAACATTTGCAGTGGAGTAGATGTCGTTTACAGTAGTTGCCAGTTAATTCTCCATGGATTTTCCACTTAAATTATTCTAAAATACCGGAATCTTTTGATTTCACAACAATTTGTAAATAATTCAGGAAAGCGCAACTTTAAAGAATTTATCTTAGATCGTTTCGTTTATAAATGCATACAAGTGCAATCATTTTCTTATGTTATCGTGACGTAAAGACGACGATAATATACTGGATTATCGCATGTGTAAAAATTAACGGTCGCTGTAACATCCGAAGCGTTAGAAGTTAGAAAAGGATCCTCAGAAAAAGACGGATTTTATTCATCGCGACGAAGGATACTTGTCTTGTTCTGGATCTCCGTCCCATCGATTTATTCCCAACAAATTTCATTTTCGTTCAACGACACCTCCAGCAGCTTGGTTTGAAAGCAAATCACCGCCTTTCAATCGCTTCGAGCCGCTTAAAAACTCCGTCCCGTCTCAATTACCTCTTTAAATATATATGGCACTCTTCAAGCACAAACCGAAGACTTTTATGCACAGGAGTTTCTAATGCCAGTCGCTTGAGTCGTATATTAACGATTACGCGTGAAAAGTCACTGCTATTGGTGCAACGAGGTAGGGCACTGCTATTTTACGTCTCTTGGCTCAACCGTCGTCTTTCGTCCCCAAGCTTTAACAATATTATTTCGTGCTATTTGTATTATCGTTATACATTGTGCTCACTTGTTATCTTACTGTCACGAGTATGAAATGAACTGTTTTTTCACCGTTTTGTCGTGTTTTACACTTACATCCAAGACAGAGATCGATGTAGCACTCCCATTGAAACTTGAACAAGGGTTAATTTACATCACAGAGGATGAACTATTGAATCAGCTTTGAAGGTTGCACCTCCTCGCATTGCACTAATGGCGGGCTAAAAGAAATAATCACCGTACAGCATTAAGACGATGCTTCGCACAGTTACATATATCAATGCTTTTCATCACGATTACCGAGTCACGAAGACGCTTACGAAGTCTACCCGAAATGCTTTCGAGTAGAGCCCGGAGAGGCGCGTCGTATCGCGCAGAAAAATATTCGCGTCAGTGAGAGAACGAATGATGTACGTTGATGAGAAACACTGGCTGACGAGTGTTTCTTCCGCAAAAAGAAACTTTTTGCTGCTTTCGCGATACGACAGCGCGATCTACGCTGTCAAATTGGCGATGCGAAAATTCGGACGAAAGCGGGCTTGTAAAATATTTTCTGACGCATGAATGAGGAATGTGAAAATAACCGGCATTTTGCAAATATAATTGGCACGGTCTGTGAGAAAAGGGCAGGGGTCATGGAATTTTTTTCATCCCGTTTAAAGTTCACATTTTTTAAATTCAAAATTTTATTTTATTTTTAATTGGAATAGATATTAATTTGAATTAATGTGATATTTACATAAAATTTATATTATTCAGTTTATTTAGACACTTTTCATGGATCGCTTTGAATCGACTTTAAAGGACTTTACGAGAAATTGGATAGATGGCGGATGCGCCGATTAATATCAACCATTTTTTAATCAGTTTTTTGCAGTAACTGTTGAACTCTTAATAACGTTCAGTCGCATTTTGATGGAACCGTCGGTGTCGTGGCCATTTATCCGAAATCTTTGTCTTAATTATTCTACTTGAAAAAGTGTTACATAAAAAATGTACGCGCGTATCCACAAGATGAGATTCACATTTCCATGATCGATTTTATGGAAATCACATTTCGTCCGAACCGATTCTCGAATCGCCTTCGAATTTGATTAGCGTTTCCGAATATACGATGAACTTTGACGTGTAAGTATTTCCATTGTAACCCGAACATCAACTCCCGAGTCTGCAAACGATATAACTGCGATGTGAGACACGATGTCTATATTTACCAATGAGAATCCAAGAAGCGCCGTTAATACGTTAGCACCTATCCCGAATTGCGTTTAAATTCTTCCCTCCCGAATGAGATCGATATAGTGATGATGTACGCGTAGCAACGTAGATTGCAGAATCTAGAGATATACTCTTGTCCCAGTTTTTCGAGAGACGTAGAACGTAAATAAGAAAGGGGCAGTGGGATGAAGGTGCTACATCACGAGGAAACACGTGTTCTGTCATTATATCGCGGTGAACCGCGTTTCTCTTCCCTGGATAAAAAGTGTGACATTTTCATGTTGTAATCATCATCACGTTGTGCTGGCTGCCCCAGAAGTACCGCGCTTCCTTTAACGCGCTTAAAACTCCTACGATTTACTTCACGAAAGGTTTCTAATATTAGAAATTAATATTAGAATTCGACGTAGCAAATTTTACGTTGAAACTCATCACAAGAAGTTTGAAGACGAGCGACTTTTAGCTCAATGTTCTTTTTTCTCGATATCAATACATTTCTCTTGGAGTTTAATATTTTAAAAAAGTCAAACTTTAGATTAAAATTGTTTTTATTTCATTGAATATGAGACCATGATTTTGCTTTAAGCGAAAATCACTCTAACGCGCCTTCTCTTTTGAAACATCTCTTTGAAGCAGATTAAAAGAATTCGATGTCTCATTCAAAGATATTTTAATTTCGGACGAAGAAATTATTGCAAAAACTAATCATTCCTCTAAACTATCTAAACTATGAGCTCTGAGCAATTCAGCGAGCCCAGCGAGAGGTAGTACGACATTAGGAGTAAGAGGAATCGCGGGACCTCCGGCGCATCCTGTAATTCACTCTCGTCTTTGCAATTTTGTTCACGACACGGCACCCTCATTCGCTCGCCCCCGACGGCCTCTCAACTTTTCTTATCACGTAGATCCCACGTGCATTAAAACGTCACGCTTCTCGAGAGGCCGCGCTCGACTGCAATTATCACCGCCGTCGATCGCGCTTTCCCCTCCCCCACCCCCCTCGTCGCCGATAAGGTGATCAGAAACGACTGAAATTTCCAGCATCTGCACTGGTCGAGCCATCACGTGGACTCCCTAGACAGCGGCGGAGCTTTAGGCTGGCCGAGAACCTCGAGGCCGCGCGTCAACAGTGCCATCGACGTGGCCGGCTTCCTATCGCAGGTAAGTAATCGTGCCGGGAAAAATCCACGTAGAGAGAGATCGATGGATTACGTGAGGTGGACAGCCACGTCCTCGAACCCGCCGATCGATCTGCCGGTGCGATTTCGCCGCGACCTTCCCTGGAGCGGACGCGAAGCTCGTCGCGTAACCATGCCGGCCAGTTTCCGATTATAATTATAACATTAATCGAGAGGATTGAAATCGGAAATCGGTGGAATCAGCCGACGAGTTCCATGGATAGCGATACGAGTCTTTGCAACGATATGTAGCTCTCCTCGAATCTACGCCTCGATTCGTACTCGCGCGAGATTGACGACTAATAACTATACCAATTTTCAACATTTGGATATAATATACGTATCCTGGAACTCAAGCTGATTCGTATCTCAACACGATACACAGGGTGTATTCGAGACCGTTACTAACAATAAAATGTTCCAAACACAAAATGTAGTAATAACAGATATAGTTTTCTAAAATTTATATCCCAATCAGATATTTATCGATACAATTTAATTTAAACGGCGAGAAAAGATACGCGAATTTCTGAGGATTGCGAGATAATTGATGGGCTGATTAAGCTTACTCTGTCTCTTTTATTGTGTGTGCTAACGTTGAATATAAATAACATCATTAGGTGTAGAATCATCGAGCAATGTGTCGCGTCTATTGTCCTTGAAAATTGAAGATTATGTTATACCAGCCTGCGAGGTAGACAGCGTCTGCGTTGCAAGCGTTTCGTTCGCGAATCTATTCCAATTACACGAAAGAAAAATAATCATTAAATCCGATAAGACATAGAATAGAAGTAAGAATTCGTTAATCCCAGTTTTTTTCTGCGTTTCTCTCTTGCACGACAAAACTTGTGCGATTACTCAATAATTTTTTATTATTATTATTATTATTATTATTATCGCAATGACAGACCATTAATCGCAATCACCGCGAAATCGCCCTCGAAAAATTGAAACTTTTGCCCCACGGGTCGGCGAACAATCTTGTCGCTCCCACTCTCTCATTTTGCACGATTATTATACGATTGTTATAGTTTCAGATCGCGCGTTTCGGCATATATTGTTAACGTAACGCAACCAAGTCGAAGGGAATAACCATATCCCTCAGTGCGACAGTTATTTCAATAAATAATGAACACGAAAGAGTTCGTGCGAAAGAGATACCTCAAACGTCAAAGTTCAAGGTAGTCTGTGGCGAAGTGTAGTGCACCAGATGATCGATATGTTCGTGGATTACTTGTAAGGAAATGGACAAATTCATTTTCGTCGCATAAACGATGTGTGTATTACATTTTCAAATCGCGTTTCTCTCATTCCAAGTCGGCACTAGATGTCTACTATTTGTCGTACACACTTTGTATATTTTACATATACATATACATATATGTATAGTGCGCGCGTGTATGTACACCGACATATATAAATATATATATGTGTGTGTATATGTATGTATATATGTAATATTCACACATTATATTACACTGCTCTCGCGATCGGCACAATACTACTAACGACAATTGGCTCGCAATTGGCACAATATGTACTGGCACAGTACTATCGTTAATAATACAAGATTCTGCTTGGTGTTCCTCAAGGTCGATATTGCACACGCGATTTGCTACATTCAGCGTATTCTTCGCAACAGCACGTGGAATTGACAGACTAAATTATCTGGATAATCAATCGTTCCCCATTTCTGACAAATTACAAATTCACAAGACAAATGTATAAATTAATACCGCGATGCTTCCCGCATCGTGTGTATATATATGTGTGTGTGTATCGCTACGTTATATTATTCCTGCGATTCGGGACGTCCACAAACAGAGTTCCACGGGTGATCAGCCCGGATTCGCTTAGTTGCGTTGTTGACATAAAATCGATCATCCCGCAAAAAGTACACACCGGAACGAATATCGCGCTCGCCACTCGAGGTTTTTAATCTGTATTTCGTAGATCGAAGTTCGTGCACGAAGGAGGACGAGCACAGCACACATTTTACAACATTGTGATAAACATATTTCGTTCAAAGGAAACGTTATACTCTTCTCCTGCGTTCTACTTACTCTTATCACTTATCTTTTGTTCTGTCACATTACACTTATAATGTATTACACTAAATGGCGCACAACGTGAAAAAGTATCGATGAGAAATTTTATTATGCTGCTGAAAAAAAAGCAAAGAAAAGAAGAGAAAACGTTAGAAACATCAACCTAAACGCGGTTTGCTCTGAGCACATCCGACGTCTTGTGATTTCAGGAATTTCTGCGACGCCACGGGTCCACGTCCAAATTGTGCCGTAAGGTTCGCAGTGCAGATAATTTACCTCTCGCGTCATCGAATCGCCAACACGATCCGCGAAGGAGCTCCAAGGACGAGAGCACCGAGGGCGACCGGGAATCCTTTCTGAAGCCAATTCAGGATGACAAATCCGAGGACCAGGATTCGAGGAGGCAGAGCAGTCTCGAGAGCGCAACAAAGGACAATACGGAAACGTCGCTGTTGGATCCCAGTCATCAGCAGCCTTCCTCAAGGTGGATTAAATTTAAAGAACCATTGCGTGCACCGATTTTCAGTTCTCGCTCATCCTTCGATTTGACATTTTAGCGACGCTAAAGGCGCGCGTCTCGTCGCGTGCACAAAATATTCACCAGTCTATTCCATAACGTGAATTGTTATAGAGACAACTAAAATTAAAATTAATTTTTTTACTTTTCAATGTATTACGTGTCTCAGCTATTTCAGCTATTCAGTGGCTACGTTCAGCAGAGAAAATCGCTCGGTGAGCGCTCAATGATTCTTTAATATTTTATCTAATCTTTAATTGGCTGCGTTTAACTGACGCAATTATTGTAAATTAGTTTGATTTTCTGTTAAATGATATTTGGCTGCATTTAGCAAAATTAAATATTCTAAAATGATTTACGATTTTCTATTTCCTTTTCATTGATTTACAACATGTTTACTCGGCGATCGCCACGTTTTACAGCAAACTGAAAGTACGCTGCATTAAAGCACAACGTATGTCCAACTCGACCACTGCCAATGGTTCTTACACTTAGATCCAGCAAGGAACTAAAAATAAAAACCAATCATATTAAAGAATCACGAAGCATTACTCTTATTAAGCTACTTTTTCTGCTGAATGCAGCCAATATTATTCGATTTCTGCTCATTTCAGAAGAGATTTGAGACGCTCATAGCAATTACGATTAGAGGAACATTCGAAACATAACGTTTCACCTTATAATAGAAATTCAATATCCGCGCGTTTAAAATAGCCTGAATTAATTGCAGCCCCGGAATTATACATAGACTTTAACCATAACTGCACGTTACATTCAGTTACTTGAATGTAATTAAAAGTGTCTTATCTTGTAAGCGCCAAGCGAGGTAGACTTTTTAAGAAATTTGAATTTGCCATTTGCAGCGTGGAGACGATACTCTTATAAATCAACGACTTGGACGAGCAACCTTCTTTATGCTGTTTCGCCAATAATATTCTATTATGCGGTATCTCTCGAAAATATCTATTACGATTACACGGATGAGATAATAGAAGAACGACAAATGTTCCCAAAGATTTGCGTCCTAATCCAAGGAGTAAATTTATACCGATCGTAGAAGGCAAACCATTCTAGTTGCATCATAATTTTAGATGAATGGTGTTCCATCCCCCTGACACTATCCTCGTTCTTTTGTAATGTATTGTACCACATCGCAAGCGTTTTTGCTTGCAAATCTCTAAAATGGTTTTAGGAGCACTTGTATAATGCAATAAAGATCACCGACATGGTGCTCCTTCATCATGAGGTGCATGTGTAAGTAGTTTTCCTCAACATGTATATACATACGTTCGCGTACGTGTAATGCATTTCATTTGTTGCACCAAAAGAGCATGCTCGTTTCGTAGTACAATATTTTCGTAGGTATTCGTTCGCGCTCGCGTAAACGAAAATGTAATCGTAAATTTCGCAGCAATTTCGTTGGAAAATATTGTTCAAGTAAACGCTGAATAACAATGGTTTTTATTCCGTTTGCAAACTCGCGCGTTAGACCTTTTCTGTTTTCACAGCTCTCCGCAAAGACCTTGAAGAGTCCGGGATCATGAAATGGAAATTTTATGAATATTGGACGAGTCTCAATTTCAGTGACAGAAGGGAAAATCGGCTCCGAAGGGATCTGTCATTAAAATTATGATTGCAAAACTGTGCGAGACACCCCGAGAAAGTCCTCGCAACTGAATAGATACATTCGATGCATACAAATTTGTTAATTTCATAAAGTTTTACATTTGGCTGCACGTTTGGCGCTGCAGTTACCTTCTATATTAATTATCTGTTTCACACATGTTGCAACAATTATTGCGATTTTGAATTACGCACATACGTTTCCGCGTATCTCTGCGATATTTACGCCGATGATATTGGCAATTTCATTAAACACTATCCGCCAAGAATATAACTCGCGTTCGTTCAACGTTAATACAATTTAACGCTTGCGTTTATTGACATATAAATCAAATTAAGTATTGGTATTCGTGTGCAAATATAATTTCAGGTCAAATACGAGAAATTTTCCGTTGTTCGCGTTCCACGTGAGATACGGAATTTTTGCAATTAGCCGATTTAAATCTGACTTAAACTCTCTAACAACGAGAGACTATCGGTGTTAATAATCTGTATTGGTAACTGCATAAATTCCAAGTTACATCGATTTCGAAAAATTCGATATTATCAATGATATAAATTGTTATGAACATGTGATTAAAATCACTCGTATGTAAAGTATTTGAGCGAGGCCCGGGTCAGATACATCAGAAAGGAATGTTCTTAAATAGAAGAGTAGGTATATTTATTAAAAAGCGAAAAGTTAAAGTAAAATATATAGGTATGTCGGTTGCTTTTTTAAGTATAACCACAATACGTTACAATGTATTATGAGATAACGACATGAAATTTTATTTTATTTTATAATTATATTGTAGTAAAATAAATTATTATTTGTGTTTGCAAAAGTTCGTCAGATTTTTAAATATATTTATTTAACAAAACAACTATACATATACATTTTAATATTACTTTCCACAACCTTCTGCCACCTCTCTGGTAATTATCTAATCTCATTTTAAAAAAAAAACGATACATAAGGCATAATAATGAAATTATCGACTCATTTTCGACACTAGCAAATCGTGTAGCGGAAAAGCCGTGTTGCATTGATCTGAATAAATGAAAATCAGATGGGACTTGAATGTCTGGTGTTGGAGAATTTTCCACTCTAAGAGCCTTGGCACAGAGAAAAACTTAAGCAGTAAAACTTAAGACTTAAAAATTTTATCCGACATTTTCAGTGTTGCTTAAGTTTCAAAATGATTACAAAATTATTTCAAAATGTTACGTTACGTTCTCGAGTATGATAGTTTTTTTACGTCTCTGTACCATAGTCCTAACTTTAAGGAGCTTTCTACAATAGTTGCAAGTTATCAATTGCGTTTTGCGATAGCTAATGAATGTCAAATTCTATACATTAAATTTTTCGCTCATTGGTTGTCATAAATCGCAACTAGCAACTTGCAACTATCATACAAGATCCTTAATAATGACTGTGTTTAACAAAAAAAGCTTTACAACTGTTGTAAAAATCATAAATCTGATTGACTTATGCTGTTAATCTTGGCTGATAGCCAATAAAATTTTTTATATTTTACAGTTGCAAAGTAGCTTTATCTGCTGAACACACTCAATGTTTTTTTTAATTACAACAGCAACTTGTCTAACATTATCGTAAAGCGGGATAAAACTTTACGTCGATTTGTAGCTATTCGTGTCCGCTTCTTTATCAGTGCACTGTATAATTGCCTCAGCTTGACTTGTTGACTGTAGCTGTTGGCCGTAACCGGTTTGCGACCCCGGTGGTAAAAGCTCGTAATACATTACTCCTTCCTGCTTCCAACAAATATCTATATAATAAAAATGAGGTTACGTTGAGATGTTGTAGATAAATTTTAAGGTCGTGAGTAAGTACCTACCTTCTTAAATTTATAAAGTTTCGTAAAAAAACAAAACAATCAACTCGCAGTAACTTCTACTTATTTGCAATCCGACAAACTTTTGCAACCTAATATAACACAGTTCTATATTGTCAGGAAAAACTCTACAACGTCACTTTTTCTTTCGCTTTGTCAGAACGTAAAATCTACTTTTCGCAATTTTTAGATCAATATTTAGATCTGTGTGAATAGACGTTACACATTAAAAGCACTAAAATTCAAGATACACTGTTAAATTCGTAATGTCAAAGTGACAATTTAAGTATACTCAATTTTTAATCATTTCTTAAGTGGCTACTGCTCTTACTGAATTTGTCGTGAATTTGTTGTTAACTAAAACAATGTAATTAAATGATACATGATATATTAGCTGCACATTTTGTGTTAAAATAATAATTTCGATACACATGGTAGTTAAAAAATAATGGAATATTATTTATCATTACTTAACTCAAGGAATTGATTTAAATTTGACCGTATAATATTTAATGACGCAATTGAAAATCTTTGCCGTCGTTATCGGTATTCGGGCAGCTGAAGAAGCTGATGCCCATCGATACCAACATCTCCGCTTTAATTTGTCCTATGGACACTTTCGCATGCAGCCGATGCCACTCGAAGCGACTCGATCTATATAGTTGTTAGAAATGCAGATCGCCGGGTGGTGCGACTTACACACGGGGTAAACGCATCGACCTCGCCGTAGCTCGTAGCAGGTGCGCTCTCGCCCTCGAGCGAGCGATAATGACGGTCTGGGGAATTTAAACGCGACGATACATTGTTCGCGGGAACGCAACGGACTTCGATCCGCGATGCAAGCTCCCGCGCGGTCGGCCGGCTATCGATCACAATTTCAGTAGGCGATGCCCACTTGACCCGCGCCTCGCATGTAAATGACTCCGCTACTTTCGACCCTTCCTGTTTGCAGTCGTTCGACCTTTTCGCGTCTCGCAGCGTTGTATTTCTTACATCGCTCACCATCAAGCAATTAACATTGACGAGAATATTGTCGGTGATCTTCGTTTTAGTCTCGGGAAAAAGTGTCCGACACGAGTCGGAAGTTTAATCTTTTAAACGTCAAGAAAGACAGTGAACGTTTTCTGAGAAAGAATAGGATAAAATTGTTTATACATCGAATAAGCTATTTTTTGTTTCTTTTAATTGTCACATTATGTTTCTTAACATATCTGATCTTTCAATACTTTTTTATATCTAATTATCAAAACACATTTAAGAAAAGCTCCTTGTAAAAAAGATTAATAATCGAAGGGTTACATGAATTATACGTTGCTTTTATCATACAAAATGCTTATTTTGAAAATGATAAAAGAAAAAGATAGGGGGGAAGAGAGAGAGAGAGAGTGTGTGTGTGTGTGTGTGTGTGTGTGTCTAATTTTAAAATATATTTCTGAGATTAATATCGATTTTTAACTACATTTATTGTGCCAATAGAGATGATAATGAGAAATTACTGAAAATTATATCTTTCAATGTTTTAATCTGAAATAATTTTAATATGTTGATAAAAATATACGAGATCACATGAAAACTATTTTCGTTTTAAATTAAAATACTATTCCGATCTAGCTTTATTATATCCTTTTTGGTAATAGAAGATTCAATAAATTTTTCAAATCTACTTACATCATTTTTAATTTAACGCTGGAATTTTTCGATAAACATAGGTAAATAGGATTATGTGTCTTTATTTCAATGTTGATCGTGATGGCCGTTACACTAAATTAAATTGTGAAAAATTAATTAATTAATTAACATTTTATTAAAAGCATAAACTCTTTATAGGAAGTAAAACTCTTTATAAAAAGTATCGGAATATGAATTAAAGCACCAATATAATATGATATGGATTACAACTATAGCAATGAGATTAAATGAACATGTTGAAGGTATTTTAATAGGTTTCAACATCAAACTATTGAAAATTATTGATGTGAATATGCGGAGAATTAGATTTGGTATATTATTCTTTTACCCTTCAATTGTTACACATTTCTATCAAATTTGTTTCATATTTTTCCGACAAGCGATTCGAGTTATGATAATTTATTATATCGGTTTATATTAATATTCAATTTCTTTTTTGACGAAAAATTTCACATGTTCTTAATTAGATCGTTTTTCTTTCTTCATTATCCCTGTTTAAACTAAATTAGAAATTTAAGATTGACGATATTGTTTTGCACTATATTGAAAATTTCTTATTTCAAAGTTTTGCCCACTCAAAGTATTTTAATTTTTACTTTAAGTATTTAAAGTAGCACTTTAAAGTATTTAAATTTTTTGGAAGCCTTTCCTCCCGCTTATCCCAATATTCTGAACAAGTTTAAGGGCTGTTACTTACCTACTTTTCATCGAAATTCTGAGTTTGAATGGAACGACCTTCCAATCTAATGAACTGATTGTAATGTTCTGCAGTCTTCTGACATGCCGCTATAATCATTACTTACGATATCATTAAATTCTATCCGAAAGCTTTCCAAAAGTTTTCATAATTGATTGTTACACCCTATATGGAATAATATGCGCAGCATAAAATTTGGATCAAAAAAGAATATTTTTTAACGTAATATTGATTGTTAGTTTAACACAATTTTACTAATCTAAAGATTTAATGTTCAACAAATGTAATTGCCAGAAATTGAAATTAATGGTTCGAGTCTTTGATTTTTTACTATTCATTTATTTGTTATTTGTTAAATGTTCGGAAAAACATCGAGATATGAGAAGTATGCAAGACACACACACACACACATACACACACACACACATACACACACACACACACACACACACAAAATTGCTAGTAAATTCAAATTTCCCTGAAGTCACAAACATTAATTGGATTTTGTTTTGTAACTGTATGTACAGAGTTATAACGGCACGAAGAGGAACATAACAATGAAATGAAACAATAATAAAATCGATATGTGACCTAAAAGTTGCATTAGACAATAGCGAAAGCTAATATAGTTACGGCGAGACTTATAGCGCAAGAATTACTGCAATGTTTGTTTCGTTATATCAGCGTCTTGCTCGTTCCATCATAAATCGATCAGAATTTCGGAATGCGATATCACTTGCTATATATATGTTAGGTATAAAATCTATTAATAAATTTCATTATTTATAATCATTTTCTGCACGTTTTATTTTCTGTATCATAATGACTCGCCAATATGATCATCTCGATTCAGTTGAGCTGATTATAAGGGAAGCAATAGTCAAATGGATCGCCATATCGCTATACGCGATCGAATAGCTTTTCGTGATCATAAATCTCTTCGTGCTGGAAATTGTTTTATGCGCATTTCATGTTTTTGCACATATTTCACGCTACTTACTTATTACATTATTTTATTAATTTATTAATTTCGTAGTTGTTTTGTTTTCAAAGCGCAACGAAATTTTTCACAGAGAAACACAAATCTTATAATACTTACTTTCAATAAAAATTAGTCTAATCTATATTATCATTTGAGAATTGATAGAAAAACATAATATCTCTTTCTTTTTTCCTTTTGCTGGAAAGAGGAACATTTTAGAATACATAAAATCAATGTAATATATTATAGAGATACACACTTCCGTTCAACTTTGAACTTCCGTTCAAAAATTTAGGAGCAGTCATACTTTTTAGTTAAACAAAATGTCTTTTGTTAATATATTCACAGAAACTGTCTAAAAATTTATTGTAGATTTCGACCACTTTGTAAAAAACATTTCTTTTTCCAATGACATTTCTCAAAAGTTCTTTGTTTCGTCGAAATTCGCTTGTGCGCTGCTTCCAAACCTTTGAACAGTAATGTATCTCGAAAATATATTTTTTATTCCTTATCAAAATATCGAGGCTCGATTTCGTATATATCGCAGGCATGTGGGACATTTCGCCGCGATATAACTGCCGCGATACCGCTCTCGTGACAACTTTTCGTTTCCTTTCGGCAACATGTTGCACAGAGTTAAAATGTCTTTTCTTGGTACGCGGGTTCGTGCGATTTAGCGGCAATCTCGCATGCGGCGGGAATATATTCTCGGGTATATATTTAGGTCGTTTAAATTCTACAATCGCGCACATGTACGCCGTTTAGATACGGCTCCGCGCGGCGAACGTCCCGCTTTCCTTTCTAGGCATCGCATCATTTCCATAATGTCAACGTTACATGCACACGTGTCGCTATACGCAGCCACTATATAGAGCTATGAATTATGAAAACGCGGCGCGTGCATGCGACATGTACGCAAACTTCTTAGCCCCTAGCTTGATTTGTCCGTAGTTACGCAAGCCGCGCGCGCGCCATTTTTCTTGTCGGCTTTATCTCCCTTGACATTCAAAACTCTATCTCACGATTACTATCGCTCGCCGACCATTACGAGCGAGAATGTTGCCCCGGGAAATTCACGCGGCGCAATCGACGCGGCATCTCGATCGGTCGTGGACAAAAAGCACCTACGACCCTTGAAATTTCTTTATATTCACATAAATTACGCAGAGCTATAATTAGAAGGACAGAATTGAATATACGCGTTTTTTTATATTAACCATTTTATATTAACCATTCGCTATTGTTAGTTTAAGCGATGATGATTGCAATAAAGTGATGCGTAATGTTTAACGCACATATAGATATTTCACTTATAGATTAGGAGCGATAAGAAACTATCGCACCACCGATAATGTATAAACCTTAATACTAAATTTTTTATTTTTGATAATTAGCAAAAATTGATTGCCTTATCAATTTCTCCTTAATCTAATGAACCGCTAATATATAAAATATATAAATAATGAAATTTTTTTTTGGATAATTAGTGAATGGTTGCATTATCAATTTTTCTTCTTAATCTATTAAACCGAAAATATATAAATAATAATAAATATTTATTTGTGATAATTAGTAAATGACTGTATTGTCAATCAATTTCTTCTTGATTGACACGAGATTGTAAAAATTCAGTGTTGGAAATTGAAGGTTCTCTTGTAGTTTGAGCGCACGAGACGTGAGAGAGCGAATAAGTTGTCGCTCTCATTTATCGGCCAACTTTGACATTAATTTGCTCTTGTAGCAGTAGTTGGTCGATATACATATTTGCGAAATTACATATTGAACCGTTCGACAAGTTTCGATACGCAAGTGTAAATATCGCACACAACGTGTAAATACTATTTCGCACTGAATGCGCGAATATCGAAATCCTAGGCATCATCAAGAACGACTGCGCTCGTGTTTCAGGGACTCCCCGGTGGCATCTTCATCGTTAGTCACCAGACGTTTCGGAGGATGGCGCACCGGCGGGAGCCACGAATACGTCAGATGCCCCGTGCGACAGCCTGCTTCCATGGACGAGCGGTAAGGAGTGTATAGTAGTAGTTACATATATAGTTTTATCCAACTCTAAAGACAGGAGGGAAGCCTTCGAACTTCGGTAGCCGTTGAACTTTGGGGCGTTATCTTGTTCTCTCTCGATAAAGATTCTTAATAAAGAAAGTGACCGAATTGTGGAATACTCTTATGATAATTGACGAATATTCGTGACGCGTTTATAAAATGCATAGTCTCTTGAATATCCAATATAAACGCTCGGTATTTTCAACCCAAAGTTCTTTCTGAACCTATCGGTTGTATGTACAACATCGTTGCAAATAACGTCGTCTTGTCCTGCAAATATATCCCAGTTTATTAAAAAAGGAAAAAATAACGACATGGTTGTGAGTTGAAGCTTGTGTAAGCCCAACTATATCAGTGTAATAAATCAAGTGTCTCTAAAGATCCTCTCATAGCTCATTTTTAAAACTTACAAAGGACACGATGGACACCTAGCTTGGTATTATTATGCCATCCTGATCTACTGAAATTAGAGAACTAACAATAAAAGAGAAACGGCGAAAGTGAAAAGAAATCAATTTATAAACACAATCTTCGTTCTCACCTCAGAAAATTTAATTGCCGGTGACAACAATAAAACTATTCATTATATTCATGGGATCCCTAAAATCGTAGAAATGCATCCTCATCATGGATCAAAAATTAAATTACATCCCTTTGGTATATTATCAGAATGTTCGCGGCCTTAGAAC
>VBVR01003648.1:0-16818 GCA_011638315.1 Tetramorium parvispinum
ACGGTTGTAACATCCATAAAACAGCTACCCTTGCTAAAGTTGAGGCAACCATATAGCTACTTCCAGAGTATTATGGTTATCACAATCATTTTCTATGCATAAGCGGAAATCAACAGTATTATTTTGTTGCGGCAACCTTAATTTTTTTCCGTGCATGCATATAGTTAAGTTAATCATATTTATAGTTAGAAATATTTTAAAATTACGGTTGAGGTCAAAAGTAACTATATTTTTCTCACAGTACAAGTTAATAAAGATATCGAACATGACGAAAACTTGAACGTTTATAAGTAGACTCGTAGAATTATAATTTGAAAAAAAATATACAGTATATTTTCAGAAATTTCAAAAATATTATGCGATATAGTACTTCACTTTCAATATGTAAGACTAATTACGTTTCAACATCCTGATATGAAACAAATCGTTTAATTAAAACGCTTCAAGTTGCTCTATGCTGATGCGTTATCAAACTGTACAAAGTCACACGCCATACACGACTCATGCATATACTGTCACAATCCCAGACAGCATTGTATCCATATCACACCAAAAACAAAGTTCATATCAGCATGATGTTTGTTATCGCGCCGTAATCAAGTGTCCTGCCGTCCGGGCAACTACCCCTCCAGGCATCTCTACCCGTCCCCTTTGTCACCCCGTGACACCCCCACGATTCTCACGCCAGGTTGTCATGCCGGGTTCGCGCCGCGTGGAGGGATGTGGAGTTACGGCGCTGCGTTTTTAACGGTTATTTGTCACACGGACCCCATCGAGTCTGGTTCCCTTCCATTTCGGAATCTTCTATCAAACCTTCCTATTATCCCCGGCCGAATCATTCTCTCCATATATTCTATTGGCACGCGTTCCGAAATGCGAACGAAGGTGGAACGAGGTGGAACAAGAGCAACAGACTTTTTCGAACTTTATAAATAAAATCTCGGAGCTCTATCTCAATTCAATCAATTTTTTATATGTAAGAAATATAGACTACTATAACACTACTTGTTATATTTATTATGTACGTATATTATATAGATTTAAAGATTAATAAATTAAAATTAATTAGAAATTAAGATTTTCATAAAAAGTAACATTCGTTTTATTTAAAAAAAAAGTATATCTATAATATCTATAATATCTATAATATAAAGTAGTAAGGCGCATAAGAAGAGATAAAAATTATATTTTATTTTATTTTTTTAATATTTCTTAAAATTATTATTTAATAGATGTTAATACTCTTTATTTCTTATGCGACATTTTGTACATTTAATTAAGAAATATTGAAATTTTACAAATTTTGCAAAAATACATGATACTAATATAGAAATTACTTTTCCTTTCTAATTTTTTACTTTTGCATATACCTATATGTTTCGAATCCACGAATTATGAATCTCACTCTGCATGACGTCTCATCCAAGAGATATCACGGACTAAACGAAATTAGGGGATGAAATATCAAGATTATCGCACTCCCCGTGAAGTAAAAAGAGATACGCATAGCTGTTTAACCGAAGGGGTGGATAAATTTTATGCTGAGACCCTAAAATGCTTTCATTTGGAGGAACAAAGAAGAAGGAGATCGGCAAGGCATGCCAGGAGGGATTGGCTGGCTGAACAGCAAAGTGGGAAAACCGTAGAGCACGTTTAGAAGAGCGAAAAATATTTCGGTCGTTATTCACGCCTTTCTTGAAAAATATTTGCCCGTATATTCTAAAAAATTTCAACCTCACGGGAACCTTCGTCCGAATTGTTCTTCTAAAAGTCTGAGTTATAATAAAAAAATTTTAAATCACCGTATCACGAAATATTATGAGATAAACTTTTTTTTCTTTTACAAACTTTTGAAATAATGTTTTATTACGAAATCTTCTGCAAGTATCTATTGATTTGTAATTATTATTTTGATTCGTTCCAACTAACGTTCTTGTATTTTTATAAAAAGTACTCGCTAAAAAGAAAAGTAATCTTGAAAACAACATACATTGGAAAGATCAAACTCGCAACTCGGTTGAATGAAAAAAATTTCACCAAGTAATCAAATGCTTTTTTCGGCTCGTTGAGAACAGTTTCAAATGTGAAGGGGAATGCCAGTTGAAAGAGATCTGCCGAGTTTCGACGTATTCGACCATAAACTGAGGCAGGAGCAACTTAACTGGTTGCCAACTCTAACAAGAACAGCCAATACGTTGATTGCTGCTGGGGATTTGCCGGTATAACTTTGCAAAACACGATGCCAAAGCTTGCCTTCGGTAACCCTCACTCCTTTTCCGCATCCCTCCCGGGTTACGTGCACGTATATATACGGAGTCGAATCATACATGGGACCAATCAAATCAAAGTAAGTGAATTGGGTCCATGAAGGACTTCCCAGACTTCCTCCTGAGATATCTCCTGTAGGCTTACTCCCTCGAGTTTCCGCAACGTTGGGCAGTTTTTGTACGTAAGATTAACGATACATCAATCGGAGGGAATCCTTGTATTTCTTGCTTCCCAATTAAATAATAATTAATACTCCAATAAGAGTTATGATATGTAGAGCATTTCAATTAGATTAAATTGTATTTTTAAAACATGATGAAAATAGAAAAATCTTACATAACAATTAAATAAGTAGATGCTTCATATTTCGATATATGCTTTATCAATTTATGTTTTATCAAATTTAAAATTTTTTAAATATTAAACTGTGCTAATTAATTTGTAAATTTTCAAAAAACTATTATTGATATAGACAATTTTTATTTAAAAAATATTGTAATTTTAATTTCATAAAATAATCCATTAAAATAAAAATTAAGGGAATAAACGATTGTATGCGAATAAGTGCGCTCGACGCATCTTTCTGCATTATAGATAATATCAGCTCTTCTTTAGTTCTTCCATTTGGCAATTAACGTTTAATGGTCCTTTGGAGCGTATCCTGTAACAATATTCCGTTTCATTTGAAGCGCTACAGTCCGTTCACGTATCACCAGTTTCAGTCTTCCGGTGCCATCCGGAACGCGCTCACGCTCTCGAAGAACCCTGTTTGCACGCGGCACGAGAGTACCGAGGACACTTGGTATGAGGAACGCGTAGCTACGCAGCAAGATCGTAGCTCAACGTGGGATATACCCTCCTCCAGCCTTGCCAAGGTAGGTAATCCTCTCGGGGGCGTGAGTTACTGCCTAGCGTCCCTCGCGTTCTACTCTCTTCTCTCCCACCTTCTTCCATACCTTCCAGATCCCCTCCTACGTTTCCCTTCCCTTTCACGCTCTACCAGGACCTTCGTCTCGTTTTCTGCCAGGGCGTCTCCTTCTTCTCTTTACTCTCTCCTCTCCTCTCTCTCTCTCTTCGTACTCTCTTTCCTCTCTTAGGGGCTGCCAAGAAAGCGCTGGGAGAAAGTTGGCGGACGAAGGGGAGAAGGTAAGATGTTGCTACGTGGCACAGCTGGAGCGCATTAGTCAACCGTAATTAATAAGTTATATACAACGGAGACTAACGAAGAGCGCGGCATTACACTGCCGAGACATCGTCTCTCTTTTAGGGGAGAGGCAACGCGACCTCTCGGGGTGTGACGACGGAAACCTCAACGATCATAAATACATGCTAAAAACCTGGCGGCATAAATAAACTAAGGGTTGACACTCGCAAATGAGGAACAGCAAAGATGTATATTTCTTCTACGGCTACCAGTAGGATTAGTGGTCAGATAAAACGCTTATAGAATTTTGTTGCATCTTGTTGCTGCGTGTAATAAACTTAACGTTTCTTATGCCAGCAATAAGCCAAGAGGGTAGTTCAAATTATAATAAAATATCAAAAAAAAGGAAATTTAGAAAATTTGAGTTAACGATTGCTTGAAATAATAAAACTTGTAAAAGTACAAGGTTTATAAATTACACGTCATTTATAAAATAAACTTATTTAACGAGCAAACATGCAAAGAAGCTGTTATTTCTATATATAAATATATATTTATATAATCAAGAAGATTCATTAATTGCCAGTTATTGAATCGCATATTGCGTGGAGTAATCTTTTCAGTCGCCGTGTGATTTCAATACAAGGTTGATTTGGTAAACTCGTTCTTCTTACGCGCAATCGTGGCACAGTAAGACGACGTAGAATACACATTGGGAAAAATTACTGGCGACGCGGACAAGAATGTCGCCAGTAGCTAGTGGGATATACCATAAGAGGACCAAAGGGAGCTATAGCCGATTCGAGAATAAGATATCAGCTTTACGTGCGAGCACTTTTGAATAAGCGCGCAACTACGCCGCGAGCAAGGTGGCGACTTTACTCCTACACAAGTGAAACATCGGAGTAAGCGGAAATAATGGAAGAAATGACCAAGATTTCCATAATACCGCGTTGTTCAAGTTGTCCGGAAATTTGTAGTAGCTTATACTCTACTTTTATGTGTTTAATCATTGCTATTTTTTATCTTTGTAATAAATAATATTTACGTAATACTTAGTGCTCTGAAAAATTATTTCATACAAGCTCATTCTTCTCTTTATATGTATATAATCAATCATTTTTGCATATTACATATAATATATTGAACAAAAATTCTGGTTAAACGACAAATCAGAAAAATCTTGTAGAATTGATTAAATATTCTAGTTATTATAATAGGAATGCTGGTTATTATAAGTTATAAAGTATGAATTCTATTATAATAATCAAAATTTCTATTGTAATAACCAGAATATTTGATCAATTTTTCAGTGTAGTAATGTAATATTTGCAATCTACAAACCTATCGCGAATTCATTTTTAAATTGAATGATTTGCTAATCGTAACCAGCATTGGATAGATTGCGAGTTACATTGTAGAAGGAAGGTCGATCATCAGCCGCGCCGTCATTCGTATACCGCTCCAAAATGATACTCGTCTGCTGCGTTTTAATGAAGTACGTGACTCGGTACGTAGACGGGATGTCATTAACGCGCTTCTGAGTTACGTGATTCGTTGTAATTCATCCATCGCCGCCGTATGATGACACGGGGCGAGGACGCTGATTGGCTGACAGTCTGTTGAAGCACGCAATTAATTGCGAGCAAAAAGTGCCTCGGCAGAGATCCCGACGATAATTTCGCGTGTATCCCCTCAAGAAATTTAATTAACACACACACGCGGACGTAAGCCGCCCCTCCTCCCGCTCTTTTTCATCTCTCGTTTCCTGACACTCGAACAACGAGAGCGAAATGGAGAACGAGGGTGAAGGGAAGAGAGAAAGAAGCTGGGAAGAGAAACAGAAGAGGTAGGAGAGAAGGAGGATACGAGGTGGCTTCTCCACAACGAGCCAGCTGCTACTCGCGGTAATCGTAATAATTATGCAAAGACCGAACGCAACGGTGCATCTCGAGCGAAAGGGAAGAGGAGAAGGAGGACGCTGTGGGACGGGGCATACACAAAAGGAGCAAGCCGAAGTGAGATGGTGGTGGAGATGGCATGCAAAGGAGGCTCAGCATAGGTAAGCGAACCAAGCCGGTTGTAAGGCGACACCTCGCGGCTCCGTACATCTTTCTTCGTCTCCCTCGTTTCCCCTATCCGAAAGGGGGCAGAGAGAAACGACGAACTTTCCCTTTCTTGTTGCTTTTCGTCTCCACGCTCAGGGTTTCCATTCCACCAAGTTCTACCCGAATATCGTCATTGTTGTTTCCTCGTGCGAAAATCTCGCCGAGGAGAAAGGATAGTTTACGATTTGACATATTTCCCATTGTCCCACCCATGTTTATTTCGAGTAAGCCCATCGATGTTACAATGGCGCTATTTTGCCAATGAATTTATGATTTTCCTATGACATTTTTTTTTTACATTCGGCATATATAAGACGGATGCTTTGGCAAGGTATTCTCTTGAGCGTAAATAATGACCAAAAGAGGCGAGAGACCAAAAAGGATATTTCAAACACGAAAGACGGCGGAGAGGCCCAATACAGGTGGGTAACGTCGCGACACCTTCTAATGAAACGGATCGTCTGTCTTACTTACATCTCGCCACGCATCTATAAACTCACATGTCCGGTAACACATACACGCGCGCACACGCACACACAAAGTCGAGCGCGTGTGCGTATCCGCGGCGTCGTTGTAAGAGGAAGGGGGGACATGGTTACCAGCGGGCAACCGACCCACGAACCATCCACATATATCTGCGTCCTAAAAGGAATTCAAGAATATATTTTACATATGCTTTATTGCCGCCTTATTTCCAACTCTGCGGCCATGGCCCTCGAAGGGAACGCAGTGGGTGCGTAGGAACACACTCTGTGTCCCCAAGGGAAGCTGCCGTGGATTAACGCGCCAAAGGCTTCGCGAATTTTGCCGCGTAAACACGAACGTGAGTCTTCCTTACGAGCGCATTATTATTAGTTCGTAAACGAAGTGGCAACGATTAGAGCTAATCAGCCGCTTCTGTAGAACGCCAGAGCGCGTTCGCTTGATAAACTGCGAAGAATGTCTCCTGGTGATGAAGCTCGGCGAGATATATCCGACATTCTAATTATAGATCCAGAGCAAGAGCGGCAGGGAGCGATGTAAATCTCTCCTACGTGTTCCCTCGTGCAGGCTACGTGTCTCAGGGTAATGACTTAACTTATACACATTAATAAGTATCGGACTAGATGATTTGATAATTTGCAAGCGAGGGCTACGGATTGCCGGCCGGTCTTTTGCGTTCTTTTGCGATGCAGGGACCCCTTTCAGAGCGAAGCAAGACATAGAGGGCAGGTCTCCCGGTTCTTGCGATTCGACGAAGCCCCGGGGGGCCTACCAGTACGTACGAGCGCAGCCCTGAAGAGGAGGGGGCAGAGAGCCGGTTCCGACGAATAAGACGCCATCGCGCGTTTAACCCGCAAGAAACTATGATTACCGTCCGTTTGAACAGAACTTTGAATTCGGATTTTCGGAAACGATACGTTAGATACCATCGCGAAGCGCAATTACGAATAATTGCTACGAGCAGCTTTGAAATTTTGTAAGGGAGAGCAAATTATACTTGACGCGTCCGAAAATTTAAAACGTGGCGCGCGCGATAATGGCGGAGCGAGGTATTGCTCGCATTTAAAGAGCCGCAAAAAGGCAATCTCTCGTGCTGCCGCAGCATCTCCGCAAGCGAGTAGTTTTGGAGATGCAGGAAAATGATACAGCGCAATCGAATATAATTGCTGCGAATTTTTGAAGACGAGAATGCTAATTCATAATATTCATTTCTTCTTTACTGCAATTGCGTCCCTAAGTTTTAACGAACATTCGTTATAAAATGCTGTTACAGCGAAGAAAAAAATTTGCTCTATTATTCAACGTAGTTCCAGTTGTAGTTTTCATCTCTCCTAGACCAATGAACAGGGAAGAAGGGGGGGGAGATTACAAACAGAAATGCGAAAGAGGCAAGAGGCGCGATTGTTCCGTAGTGCGAAAATAATAATGAACTCGCGTAAATCAAGAAAGTTGGTGGGTGAACTACTCACAGAATACTCCATTCACACATATCCGCAATACGCGAGAGCGAGCTGCCAAAAATGTTCCCCGACGCGGCAACTTTTCTGGCATATTAAAAAGTCTGCTGTGTGCGACTCGCGGAATCCAGAAATAACGGATGCTTCGCGAAAAAGTTGAGACGCGAAGACGGATCAGGTTATCGAGCGACGCTTAATGAGACTCGGTTCTATCGAGATATCTAGGACTTCGACCGAATCCCCGGACACATTATGGATTATCTAGATTCCGCGATTCCGCGCAAAAGGGCGAAAAAACGGAAAGGATTGGTCCGGTTGGTTGGCGAATGGTTAGCTGTTGCAGGTTGGCCGGTCTCGCGGTTAAGATGAACGAGGCGGCACGCTACGAGATCTTATCCAAGCGCGGCAGCGGCCACTGAATCATCCGCTTTGAATAGGGCTTCACTCCCTATATTATATCTATAGATATAACCTCATACCTATGTCCATGTCCGCGAGACAATATACCCTCTTCGAGAGAGTATATTGGAAAAGAGAGAGAAAGTAAAAGTGTCACAGAAAGAGAGAGAAAGAAGAGAGTAAGATCAATCAAATGAAGTTAAAAACATTTTAAATTTAAGTATTAAATATTCTTTTTAAAAATATCATTGGGCTTTTTCTTACATAGAATACTATTGATTAGTATATTACAAAAAAATATAGATTTTTTTAAAAAGAAAGTGTAATTAAATATGTGTATGCATATAAATAATTAATAATAGTAAAATAATAATATAATTATAAAGTTTATAATATCTATTTTTCTTTATTTTGAAATTTTTTTCGTAGATTTTTTTCCATTTCAGAGATATAAGCTGTCCTAATTTTCTATGATATTTTTAGACCTTAATATTTTTTAACTAGAAAGTATTATGTGTACTAAATTATCATGTACCACATTTTACGACACTAAAGTTTCAATTCACTACCTCAAATTTTGAAAAAGATTATAATTTATCTGCAATATTAAGTAGAATTTTAATTAGTGTAAATCATACTGTATTGCACTGACTACTTTTGAATCTTCAAAAATATCTTCATAAATTTATACAACTCTTGAAAATTGATAGCGAAGAAATTTGTCGAAAGGACTAACTATAAGATTAACGAATACGAATCAAGAAGAAGGCAATATATAATATGAGAAATGATAGATTATACGATCTATTATATGATAAAACAAAACTTTACTTTATGTGCATTTGTAATGACGCGTTAGCCATTACCTTTCTACAACTTTCGTATAGAAAATATATTACCGTAACGCGCGTCGTATAAATTAGAAATATTTATTACGGGGAAGATACACGATAAGCAATCCGTGCGAAGAGTAGATATTAACATTAATTATGTAGCTCTTATCGTGTCATGCACGTACACGAGTCGTTTAGTACGCTCAATGACTTAAGGCGGTGCATTACTTTTCGCAAGATCGCTAATTAGTGATAAATTCATTAACTCGATGAAATATAACATAGGAGATAGGACACCAATCTCTATCTTAAGTCTCGTCTCTCGGTACTCAGCGTCGGGGCAAAGGTGAGGGAGGGGGGAGAGGGAATAACTCGGGCTGCGCACGAAAAAGAGGTTCGTGCCGTAATTGTAAACATTGGATTAATGCAAATGCGCGCTTAAAAGCTTAATTGCTTTGATAAAGCATGGCGGTGCATTAAATTCAAATGCATGTAAATTAATTCAAATTTATGAGAAATAGGTGGACGCGGAGCACTTACTGGAAAAGAGGGAAAATAAAAATTAGTCCCCGCGGGGCCAGCCCTTGCGATGAGACTCTTTTTTCGTCCTACCCCCTTCTTGCCTCCCTCCCTCTCGCGCTTACCCCCATGCCCTCCTACCAATTCCCTCCACCGCGCACCTCTATTTCGCCTCTACACGCCATGTTGCCAACCAGATTGGCTGCGGTGCAAGTATCACCGATAAATTTCATGTTCGATTTTCGTCTGATAAATGTCGAATTCGGACACATCGATCGGTTGCGTCGGTAATTAACGCAAACTTCTTCACGCTTGGATAATTGGGTTAATTTAGGTTAACATATGTGTTCTGCGACTAATTAGAAATTATTTCGCAATTTCTTCAAAACAATCCATAAATATGCATATGTGTACGATAATATCTTTTTATACTATCAAGTTCATCATAATTATCGTTTATAATTTACACAATATAATTCCAGTTCTACTTGTAACAATAATATTCTAATAATTATAATAAATATAGAGTTAATTTTCAATTGCGTTTTAAATCGGACATATTTGATGTATTATAGATAATTTATGATCACGAAGAAGCGGAATTTTTAAAAGTCCCAGTTAAGATAGAAAAATTCTTTTCACCGATATATTATACATCTATTGAACATCTAATGGTGTACATTTCATAACTGCGATAAAGATTCATGAATTTTGTTTCAATCTTGATATAGATAGGCGTATTTTACAAGAAACTCGACTCGTGCTATCGAAAACCAACTAATCATTGACGCCGCGGCAACTTTATCGTTGTTATTCACTCTCGCGCCACGGTTACTCTCCGGAGGGATTACATAAATTACACCTGTAATATTATCCCTGTCTATACATCGGATTGAGTAATGATAATGTATTAAAACGATGTTTAAATTAGCATCGCGCGATTTTTCAGATTTTTACGACTTGTGATATAATAAAAATTTAATAAAATAATACTTAATTCAAGATTGATGGTAATTGGGAAAATGTGTTTAAATTAGCATATGTAAATATATCAAAATAGTTACATATTTTAGACTGCCGTCTTTGGAAAATTTTAAATATGATGTTTATTTTTGCTTTTTTTAAGATATGTGTAATTTTCATGTGTAATTAAAAAATTCTCAACATTAAAGAAAACGACTAGAAGGAATGCGTAAACAACTGTACACATTGCTATCATTACAATATCGTTACCGTGAGTCGTGAAAAGATGCAAACCACTAGGTAACGGCATAATGCTTGTAAGACATGAAAACTGTCGACAATTTTATTAATGTTAGAGGTAACTTGATTCAATCGATACATAGTTAAACGTTAATAAAATTACTACCGTAAGCTGCTGTAATCATAAGCCCTACGATAAGCTGCCTGTATCACGCTACTTGTTGTGATCATCGGCAGTTTCGTTAATGTTATGGTGCACACGAAATGTTGCTAAACCACAATTTTCATTCAAAAATAAGTTTAAAGAATAAATTTAAAAGTAATTTTTTATATTAAGATATTATCGCTCTGACGCGTATATAAAAATAGAAACATTTTTATCAAAATAACATTAAAAGTGAATAATACTATACATTTTAATTTTAAATAGCTTGATATTTCTAAGAAAAGGTATTTTATTAAAGTTTAAAAATTTTTGTAAAAACTTGAGAAAAGAAAAAGATATGTTTAGAGAAAGATGTTGAGAAAGATATCTATAGAACACGTTCGAAAAGCGATCATCGTAAATGTGTAAGTTAAACATAGTAGCACGCATGAGCTACCAAGATATAGAGATCAAACGATCAAAGCTAATGATTAAATTGGTCCACATCTAGTATATTGAGTTGTTGTAAAGATATCTTCAGCAGATCGCATTTTCTAACGCATTTGATACCGTCATTATTATCGCATATTCAGCTGCTTTTCCGTCTACGGTAAACGAGACCGTTTATTCGGTTTTACTTGTTTTTCATAATGCAATGTAATTCTTCGCCCCATTAGTTGCGGCTTTACCCTTGTGGCTATCATCGCTACTCGCTAATTTGCGGAAAACAGTAATTATATCTTCTTTTTACGGGAAAAAAGGGAACAAGTACAACTAAAACGTAACGTTGTATTCTCTTTCAATTTTTTAACGATAGAATCCTTTATTTATCGATATCCAATTTTGTGTAATATTATCGCACCGTAAAATCTTCGTAAGACGCGCGAGCAAAGCTTATCCTATAATAATTATTCTCGTTCAGTCAAGTGTAGTTCGCGCCATTCCTTCGCTACTCTCCTTCGTTTCCACACCTCTTCGTCGTTTCTTTCTGCAATTTCATTCTCCAGGTCTCTCATAAAAGTGGCTAGGCGAGTTCTCTAACTAAAAGTTCTTTTCACAAATTGCTGGTTATAACAAGCGTTACATCCATGTAGTCGTTAGATTCATCAATGTGGTTACTTTGTGCCACCTTGTTTAGTAAAACTCGTTTCCTTTGGTATTTTTTTCTTTTTTGTCTTAATAATCGATAATTGATAAATTATAACAAAAATTTAATAAGAATATATATATATAAAGAAATCTGCAGTTTAGATTAGCATTATAGCGATACTTCTATAAAGTCGATGATGTAAAATAATATTTTAACATTTGTAATGTTCTAATCATTTTTGCTCATTCGATCATTTTTTTGTGCTGTTTTCTCTTAATATAATACAAAAAATATGAGTTAGTTGATATTCCAATGGCTATATCCCATGTTCAAAACACGGAGAACAGAAATCTACCCGACATAGAGAACGGCAAAGGTAGAACACAAAAGAGAGAAAAAAGAGATAGGAAGGACCGGCTACAATGTAAAAGGACATCTAAACGAGGAGTGAGAAAGAAGAATGAAACGACAGACAGTCGAGAAAGACAACCATGGAGATGATGGAGGGAGAAGGGAAGACCGAAAGGCATCGCGAGGCGAAAGAGTGAAGCACATGTACGAAGAAGAAATGAGGGGGCAGGTGAGGAGACAGGAAGGGGGGATATCAAGAGCGGACCTCCCAAGTTGCGGCGAAATGGCGGATCATCATCGTCGCGTCATCCGTGAGCCGAATACTCTTGTATCTCACAATCAGTTATTAAACTACCTGATTCATTGCGTATTCTGCTCGTCGTCGTGTTAAAAAATTACTGAGTCAAGTGCCTCAAATTCCCACTTATAGCACAAACGAGTTTTACGCCGCTGTGCATTCTTTTTGACCGCAAGTAGATTTCGTGAATGAGATTTAGAAATTTGTGATTGTATTACTAATTCTTTAGAATCTATACATTTTACATTGTTACAATATTATATGTATAATTTCATATTCTATATCATTAAAATTTTAGATTATTATAACATCATAACATTTCGAAAATTATAATTGAAATTATTTGTAAGACGAAAAATAATTTTTAAAAGATTTTTAAAGAATATAACCACTAATATAATTCATATAATTATCAAAAAATATGTTTAAAATGCTCGATAAATTAAATTTGTATAATTTTTCTTATATTCACAAAAATAGGGATGAAATTGACGTAATTATAATCAGGACACAAGGAAATTTCAGTTTTCGGTCAAAATTTATAGCACAGTAAATTCTCATAAAGCTATTCCTTAATGAAGTTGTCAGAAATATTATCTTTTCTTACATTTCATTGCTATTAAGTCGCAAACGAAGCTACCACGGATACAAGTGGTCGACAGATGATATTGAACCAACAGATATTAATTTTGGGGATGTACGAAATATTTCCAGACCGGGGGATTCTGATCCCCAAGCGTGTAAGGGGAAGATAAGGCACGGTGTGCCTAACTCATAATCAATGGCTGTCGAGCAAAGTTACAACATGGATGACAAATAAATTTTCCTGAACTTACTCTGGGTAATGTTTCTTGTACAATCACGCATCGCTACAGGCTATTAGTACACTACAGAATTGTTCGATGTTAAAAAAATACTATAACACAAAAGAAGCTTATTAACATATTACTATTCATTTATTTAAGAATAAAAAATATATGCAAATTAAAAATATTTCTATTAATGTAGAAAATTGACAACTGCGAACAGGAGAAACAATTAGAGTAACATTCAATACGGATAGAGTGAACATAATAAAAAAGAATTAACTTCGTATTGAAAATAGTATTTGATTGAAAAATATATCGAAGTTACGGAGAAAATGTCAAAGCTGTACAAGGGATGTTCCCTATATATGACGCAGATGTACAACTCTGACTGTCACAGTTAATACTTTACGAGTTTTCCGAGTAAATTGGTAATTGTAACCCGATGGCGAACTGATCAAGGAAATTGTTGCGGATGTGGACGCTATTGGCACGTGAAACAACCGTAATATGATACGCAGTACCACGTGTGTCTCTAAGGATGCAACTATAACGATTGGGGAGCCGAAACTCCCCATAGGTTACGTTTCTGGAATGTTGATGCCTACATCTGCCACGTATACCAAGCAAGATGGAAGAAGAAAATATATCAGCCATTTTCCCCTTAAAATCACATTATCTATATTTCAACTGTATTTCAACAATTTAACAATCTTTAATCTGATCAGTTACTAATACATACTTCTCTTGAAAATCTTTTGGTATGAAAAAATTCTACATCTTTCGTAACCCGATATGCCGCATATGTGGTTTTCGATTAGGCTCTCGTCCCTTTTCACAACTGAGATATGGATTTTATGAGTCCAATCATTATGAACAAAATTCGAAAATCCCTACGGATGTTCTGGCAGAATGGCGTCACCGTACACCATATGCTGCCCATTTTGGTGATATTCGTCGTCCGCTATGGTGACCAGACGGCGAATAAATCTTGCGATACCCTCTCAAAGGGGCGGTCTGATCGGAAAAAGATCGAAACTTCGAACGGATGGAAATTATGGCCGCCAATTTTATTTTAAGAATTAAAAAAATCGTATGCTTATTTTCTCAATAATTTGTACAAAAAAAAAAGATTAAAAATTAATTGAGAAATAAATATAATTATTACTTGTTTACGTTAACAAAAATTACGAAATTAAAATAACGTACATTTTCTACAACTGTGTCTCAACTTTATAATATTATGCAAATCAAATATTATTTATCGTATATCTAATTTTTTATGAATATTTTGAATATTTCGACACACGGATATTTTGACATAAACAACGTTCTTCCGACTTCTTATGAATAAGCAATAAGTACATTCCTTCTTCGCTCTCATCTTTTATTCTTAAACGTTATTCCTGTCGTGACCGAGCATTCTATTCCCAAGCGTTATTCCCGACTTGGATTGCCTCTACCCTCGCGGCATATCTAGATACACTTGCCAGTCAATATTAATGTCTTTATTAACGACGGTATACTTCTCTCTCGGCCTTTACGCATTGCTAATCGTGGCAGGATACGAGGAGAAAATGTAAAATAGAAGTCATTAGTATAATGTAGGATTCCGATAACAATTGAATAGCGTTATTTAAAAGAGCCACGGTATTACGCAAACGCGTGTACACTCTGCTTCTGATAGAATCGGTTAATTAAGTAGCCTCGGTGTGTTATACATCGCATATCTCATACACCGCGTTATTGTCGTTGACATATATGGGATGATACATATTACTGTCATTTTAATATGCAAGTGCAAGCTCATCCCTCCGTGTTATTCTGTAAATTAAATTAATCACGGTTCAACTAGGGTCCGCGAGTTCTTCCGGTTCTGCCTTTTCCTCAGTGTACGTGTACCGTCTTTATTTTCCGGCCCTAAAGAATTACATGTTCAAGAACTGTGAAAACAGAGTACGGAGTAAGAACGTGGCGTATAAATAGGCGCGGACGCGCCACGTATGATCATATTGCGCCCATTAACATGGCGAAAAGTTGCTGCCGCTATCCGGAAAGCAAGGGAGCAGCAACCACGAAGCCTTTAAGCCACGGCGCACGGAAGTTTCCCCACTGATCCTCGGTGCTAGGCGAGTTTAAGCCCTGGGATTCTGGAGTTACTGCCATCATGGCACACCATGCACCACTGCCTATAGGTATAAGTATAGCTTCTAGCGTGCGAGCACGGAGTGTACTTGTAGCCCCGAACGCCTAGCGTTTCATTCGACCTCTTTTTCTCTCTCGTTGCCTTCGCTTTCGCCCATCCCCCTGTTGCCGAACCCCTTCCACAACGGTTTCCCTCCCGCACCCGATCCTACCTCCCGCACAGCACTTCTTCTTTCTCTGTCTCTTTGTCGCGCTCTAACTTCGTCTACCCTCCCTTTCAGAGTGCGCTTCCATTGCTGAGTCGTGCAACCACGATCTAGTGCATCCCTATCGCGACAACGATCGTTCTCCGGACCACGGTAGCTGATATTTATGGCTTTTGCGGCGCGATGTTGAAGTAGTTAAATTGCTGATATTAAATGAGAAACCCGCGAGAAATTGCTCGCCCAGGATAACGCCGCACCCGCAAGGATTTGCGGGATTTCGAATGAGCATTCCGATAGATATTCGTTCGATATAGATGTATAGCGTCATTCTGTCACTGGATTATGTTAATGCCCATGCCGATATTTCCTGTATTTGCAAAAGTTGCATTGTTCAAATATAACGCGTTTATTATAAATCCAATATAAATTGCAGAAATAGTCAAATTAACATTCCATAATATGGCACTGACACGGTAAATTGATAAATAAAAGAATCCAAGAATTTCTTTGCTCTTTTTAAAAGAAAAACTACATTTGAAAGGAAAGTAAGCGAAAGAAAAAAATCCGTTAAAAGAGCTACGTTAGTGTCGCGATGTCTAGGTTGAACCTAAGATCGAAGTCGCCCTCTTTCTTCTTCCTCATTGCCTCTATTGCCGAGAAAAAGGAAGAAGGGACGAGACCGACCTGTACATCGTGAAGCGAATTCCCGGCAGAAGCAGCCCCCTCTAAGCTTCATGCAAGGCAAATCAACTTCCAGAAAGAAAGACGATACTCCTGGATTGTGCCAGTAAAGCCTTTTACTTATATTTAAATTCGCGCATGGAGTGAGCGAACGTGTTCCAGTGGAGCGTCTAGAAAACGCCCGCGTGTATAGCACGGCACCTACAGGCGCGCGCGCGCGCGCATATAAATTTTAAAGTGCGCTCTTTCTTGATCAAAGTAAACTGTCTAATTCACGGCCAACTTATAGCACACTTAAAGAAATTGGACCCGGAGAATTAATCATTAGACATTATAAGATTGGCTTAGTCGCGCAGAAAATTTTCCGTCCGATGCAACTTACGTAAGCGCCTGAGAAGGATTAGTGATACAATATATATCCGGTATATATATGCTTTAAACAATGAACGCGCGGTCGCTCAATTGAAATGGAATCGGGATACACTTAAACGAATTGCGTCCAGTGGATAAATCATTGGAAACCATAGGATTGATTTGCATATCCGACGGCGTATTACAGTACAGCGCTTCCGACTCCACGCGATGAAGGGGTGAATGAAAGGAGAGAAGGGGATTCAAAGTCAGGGATGAGCATTTCTCGAGATTGGCTATATTTCAGCACAACCAAAATACAGGCATTGAT
>VBVR01003649.1:0-16817 GCA_011638315.1 Tetramorium parvispinum
TCTTGGGCTATACAATATTAATTTATTCATGGGAGGAACATAATAATAGCCAAGAGCCGCATGAAAATTAAGCACAATGAACTATAAATCGATCGTCGTAGATGATCGAAATTGACGAGTTGAGTGCACGATTATTATATTAAAAAAAAAAAAAAAAAAAAAAAACGAGAGTGAGGAAGAGAAGAAATACTTTAAATAAACTTTACTAGGTAACGAATCATCTAGTACACACGATTTGTCGTTCATCGTGCTAGGCTCGTTATTGCGCATCGGCTGACTCGGATAGCCGTTTGCCAACGACGCCAAAATCGGAAGTTTAATTGTTAAGGTATTAATTTATTTGTCGACGACTTATGACGACGGCAGCCCAACTCCCGCCTCGAGTTTGCTTCGGCGAAAGTTGTACATAATACGCGCGCAGCGTAATCGCAAACCGATTTTAAGTCTCGATCGCTTGCTAGTCTAGTCGGGATAGAATGTAGTACGTAATTATATATCGCGTTTTGAAGATTTTTCGGGCGGACAAGTGCCGTTAATCGCGTGCATAATCTAATCACGGATCGATTTTATACAATTATCACGAATGGTGAATAGAGAAAATATACAAATATATATATATATACATATGTACGCGAGGAGATTAATATGTATAGCGTAATACACAACAGAGTTGCCTTAATTAAATTATTTCGAATTACGGCGAGCAGTCATCGACGGCGCGATTCACTGATTATTTACGATCGCGCAGTGAAGGGAAGTAATTTTGCACACGTAATCATCCGCTAGGTATTAAGCTGGAAACGTGTTTTGTACTTTGCTCAGAATAAACGAAAATATTTCGTGAGTCGGCGAGCCTTCCTTGTTCCTGTATACTTTGCGCGCACGTTTCATTTATCAGGACATTTTTTTAAAGCAGACACGACGAATTAAAGAGCAATCGTCAAATAACGTCGGCGTCGCTAAAAAAGCGCTCGATACCGACGAATTGCAGAAAAGAACATTTTGATATCTCAATTTATCGTTGCTGAATAAAAACGTAATGAATATGTTCTCACTCACCACGGCTGCGTCTCGCGATCGCCGTTTCAAAAGGAGGTTGCGCAAGCGTCGGCCTTTTTTCTGAAATGTATTTCGTATTGAATTTCTAAATTGAGATGTCAATCGAGACATTTTCGATCAACCGAAAGATTATGCGCTTACCTGAGCTTTACAGCTGAAATCTACGATACACGAAAATACCGATCACAAATTACAAGCGAGTAAACGAACGAGAGCGTCTTTTTACTTCCAGCATCGCCGCGGTTAATCGACTGAAGGATGCAAGGTAAGCGGGATTTCGGGAAGAGACGCAGTCTGTGATTGGTCAGATTTAAATCGTCGTAATTACGGCCTGCAAAAAACCGCGAAAAGCTATCTGCTACTATATACCGTTCTCCGTAAATTTCTTCGACATAAAATCTTGAAACGCGAATTTTGCAAGTAACGTATATAAATCTGTAGTAAAGAATATTGATATTTTCTGTAGACTGCAAATTCGTAATTAAAAAGGCAGTCAATTATAACGAGATCAGGATCTTATAAATGCAAATAGTACATTATTTTGAATAAAATATTACTTTAAATAAAATATAATTTTATATCAAATATTATAGTGAGAAATATAAGACGGATATATAATGTTAAAAAAGTGTAAAATATACATTAATGTCTTGTACAGTGACTAAGAAAATATCAGTATATTCTGACATTGTCAAATTTAATTTCTAAGTCGTAATTAATATAAAACACAGTAATTTTCATCAGATTTTATTTTTTTTTAATATTTCTAAGTAATGCTGCTTAATACCAAGCTCGAACCTCGTAATTCTAATAAACTCGTATGAAGTACATAAAGAATTGTGCCGTTTAAACGAAATTGTCGTTCGCTACTATTTATTATCAAAGGCGCAGTAATAATGTAGCAAAAAAGATTTACACAAAGATCATTAAATTTACATCCAGATCTTGATTTTTTACAACATTCATTACACAACAATCGTTTTGAAAATTAAATAATTAAAATAATGATATATATTTGTGCTTTTCAAAAGAAATGTTTACCATACAGTATACATATTTTAATGTTTTAAGAATATATACAACTGTAAAAGTATAACATTTTCTTTCAGGCCAAAAAATTGTAGCTACGCCCTTATACAAACGTATCACTTATGTACTGTCTTGGATATATCCAAAATCTCTAATTTTTCTTTCGTAACACAAAAAAATAATCTTTTTTTAACACATTATATTGCACACAAAAAAATAACTTTCAGGCCAAAAAAACTTCCTATGTCCCTGCGTCGAAACATATTGTTCATCCTGCTCTTTCTGGATATACACTTTTTTAGTAAAATTCCTGACTATAACACACAAAATTAAATTCTTTTCTATAGCATATTAATACACTGCTCAAAATAATGAGATCACACTTTTGGATAATTCTGCTTGAATTAAACGTCAAAAATAAAAAAAAAACGAAATACTATACTTATACAAATTAACTAGAAAATTAAGTCAACATAATTAAATCATATATATAATTGACTATAACACTATATGATATATATATATATAAAAACTAAACTTTCAAAATTTACAACATATTAAAGAAATAAGTGGCATTATAAAAAATGATTCTCATTTTGAGCAGAGTATGTAACGAGCAAACATAATTATATTAGTACACTACCAATAAGATCAGCGATATAATTCTACTTTTATAAAACATTTATGCACTTTTCATTCTTCTTCTTCTTTAAATTACATGTACATAAATACTATGAAATCAATATATCTCAGATATTATTTTACACTGCGGTACGTAATTTCTTTCATTTAATCGAATTCTGCGACCCGATCACAGGAAAAATTTGCGTGATTTTGCCAATCCCCTTCGTACGTCCTTCTCTAAACAACAATCGCATCCCAACGTGGAGATACTCCGGATGACTGACGAATCTAAATAACACAGAAGCGGTGTCGTTCGTCTGCAGTCCCCTGTCATTTGCATCCATTATTCCTTCAATGACGCAAGTCTGCCTTACGTTACCCACGTGAACCGTCGTTTGAAACCCGGGAAATATTGCGGTGGCATGATATACTATCAACACAGTAGCCTGAAACACGATATTTAAACTTCTAGCGTTTTTAGAAATCTAAGCTGTATAACTATTTTGAATATTTTAATTAGCAGCAAATTTAAACAAACTCTGTATTTTTACAATCTAAAAAATAATCTAAAAAATAAAAAGAAATTTATTATAATAGGTTCACGGACACTTTTCAACTCTAAAAATAAGAATTTGTGTTTTGCTATTCATTATCAAGAAAAATATTAGGAATTGCAATTCGTTATATAAATCAAAGTTTCTTCACACACCTGAAAGAATAATGTTGCGTGCGGTCGATCACGCAGAGAGACTAAGACCATCCCCGGACGAAAATGTGGCAAGGGAGGGCTACGATTCGTCGGTGGTGCTAGAGTCAAACTAGCACTCTGTGACGCTCTAACTAAACAGCATGGGGCTTTATTACGATGTAGACTAACTACTTTCACTGGACTAAATTCTCCGTCCGGCAAGGGTCCTACCAATAAGCGAGTTCCTGGTGCGATCGCCCCTTTAACAAGTAACCCTCCTAAAACTGGTTGTGTCAAACCTGCTACCCTATATAAAATAAAATAAGAATCATTTTTTTGCGTAGTCCTTATGAAACATTTGTGAAGACTATTTTCTGCTGAAGATATTAAAGATATAAAAATTATAATTATTCGTAAAATATCTAAGATACATGAAATTAACTTTATTATTAAAATATTAAAAAATATAGAGACCGGTTACACATACCTAAATGTTTCGTCAATTTGAAATAGACAGGATTCCGGATCCGAATCGATCGAATTTGTCTCGTACGGTGACAAATTTTTGATAAACATAGTTAATTCTTCTAAACCCTCACCGGTAACGCAACTGACGCTAAATACTGGTATCACATCGGATGTATAATCCCATGATGGTATATCATTATTGCTAAACAGTATTAATTGCTTAGGATAACCTTGTGTCATCATAGCGTTCTCGAGTTGAGTTAAAGTCTCGGACATATCACAAAATCCTAAATCGATTTTATTCACGACAATGAAGAACGGAAGTTTTAATGCTAAACAGAGAGCCATGTGTTCCTGTGACGCTTCGCTCAGAGGCGGCGCTACCACTAGCATAACATGATGTGGCGAATATCCTGAGGAAATATTACTTTTTTAAATAATCTTTTAGGCAAATTACTAAAAATAGTGAAATATTCATTCATTGTTATAGAATATTATGATCAAAATAAAAAATTTAAAAGTTACATACCTGTCAGTCCAAGTACCGTCGTTCTCAAGTACTTCCGATGTCCAGCTAAATCGATGAATGTAACGACTTTCGACGCATGTTCGCATATCTCTTCAGCCGTCGCCATTTCAGCATAGTTCAAGACGTGACCCGCGCTATCAAATCCGATAATCTCGTGCGATATCGAGGATGTACGACCAGTCTTTATCTCGTGCAAGTGACGCAACATGTTGAGCCTCGCTCTACCTCTACCATTGTCCAACTCACCCTGCGTTAGTACCCCTACATACATAGTTTTTGCTTACAATCCTTGTAATCGTGTTCTCGATGCATTCATATAAGGTAGACTGCGAATAGCAGAGCGTAGCGTAGACTGTCAGTGCCATTTCTCTACCTTAAATATCCTCTGCTAATCCTCTCACCTAAGAGAGTCGACTTTCCAGCATCCTGCGCACCGGTGACAGCCAGTCTTAGATCTACGATACTGTCCTGATCCTCTCTGTCATCCTTTCGTAATTTTTTTACCAGCACTTCGGCGACTTTCTTTTCCTCCTTATTATTATTTTGCAACGCCAAAGTCTTACTTGCTGAACTCGTGGCTATTCGCTCGCGTAATACTCTTATAGTAGCGCCCAGTCTGGAAGCCATGTCCTTCAGTGTCTTTAAGGACGCTTTCATTTCCTCTTTTGTTAAACCCGCCAGTCTTCCATTGTCCTCCACTCCTACATACGTAATACATTAAGATAAGCAAAAAGAAAGGCATGCAAAATTGCAATTGTTGTAATTATTTATACCGATTTGATAAATCGCCTCTCCGTGTCCTTCTCGTAGCCTCCATTTCATCTGGGTAACAAGATGTTCGAAACGTTGACTAGATGGATTTATCAATTTTAATTTGTACTCTATGTTTCCTTGTTCTGGTTCTGGCGGGAGTCGGTCCTCCTGATCCTCATCAGCACTAGAGCTGTCACAATCCAACAATCCATTTCCCTCAGAATTATGCCACTGTCTCTTCCTTAAATCCTTATCGTTTTGTGGATCAAAAAGTTGTAGAAACGACTCCATATCTGCAATTATTAAATATTGTAATTTCTTTAGTTATTTTCGTAATTGTAAAATTAAAAATTTTTATTCATTATTTTTACATGTAACAGGTACAACCGCAATGTTTTAATAAAGAACTAGTTTACACCATAAACGAGTTTGTATGTTTAATAAATTAAGTAGTGTCAAGAATCAAGTCAGCATCAAGCAGAAAGTTCTAGCTAATCAATCAATTAAAAAAATATTCTTATTGTTTCTAATATCTTAAAAATAATTTTTATGAATTTATTATTTATAAAAATAGTATGTTTCAGGAAACATATATACATATATATATATTTTTTTTAATATAATTATGTAAAGTTATAAGAAAATGTTATAAGTGTTATAAGAATATAATATGGTTGCATAGAGATTAAAATAATTTCATCACATATATAACACCAAATAGAATAAAGATTGCATCACATTTATGTCTTGTAGGTTATAATGTCCTGTAAGTTACAATTTCAATTTTAACAATATTTTCTGTTCTATGTATTTATTTATGTTTAATGAAAAAATTTAATCTTTTATCACAATAAAATCTGCCTTAAATCAAGATAGTGAAATCAAGTCACTTTCTTCTTTACAAAAAATGATGCAATCTTCAAAAGAATCTTCAAGAAATCTATTGTTACTTCAACTGGTTTTCTTTTCACAAGGAAAGAGATAAATATAATTATTTTTTTACATACTTATCAAGCCTTATCAGTAAGGAAAGTTTTGTGTTAAACGGAAATTATTATTCTTTGGAAACTTCTTTCTTCAGAACAATGTACATTTGGAACTTTCCGCGTATATGTGCACATGTGTGTGTGCATGAATTGAATGTATATTTACATGCGTACCTACGTTGAGAGGTCTGATAGATATAGGTATGTGTGATGTTATGACACATTGCGCTAGAGCAAACAGTGCCAATGTCAACACAGATAAGGCGCGATACGAAAGACGCGAGCTCGTCGATTTCGTGAGAGAACGAAACCGATCAACCGTCTCGACAAAACAGCTGTTTCGAAAGTAAAAGTGACAGGGAAGAAAAGAAGGAACTCAGAAATACCGTTTGCACACTCGGCGGCAACTCTGGCCTCACTCACCGCATCTCTTCGGATTTCCGTTCCCGGCTCAAAAATTGCGATGGCTTCGTCGTGATCGTGAGTTCAGGTCGGCGGTGCCATCGAAGTGACAAGACATTATAAAATGCAACACTTTACCGCGACTTTCTTCTTTTTCTCCTTCCTCCGTGCAACTAGGTCACGAACTGTCTGTCATGTTCCGACCGACCGTGAACGGCGCGAACAACGGAAGATAGAGTAGAAACTCGAATGACGCGAATTACCAGCCGAAATGGCCGACGAATATCCAACGCGGTATCCAATAGGAAAAAGTATTTCCTAGGAACATTGGCTTACAATCTCTTATTTCCCTAAGCAACACGACTTGCTATTGGCAGAGAATGTCGGATTGCGGCATGCTCACCAATGCTCGAGTTTATAAATTAAATTCATTCACTGATATATGTGCCTCTGTATATATGTATATATGAAGAAATATAAAAAAATAACTAGAAATTGTTTTTTAAAAATATTTTTTTAATAATAAGTGAAGTTTAATCGTTAATAATATTAAAACAAGTAATATAAATACTTCTATCTAATCAGGTTGGATCTTTATGTTTAATAATATTTTTGTATACATTTTAGTCTAGCAAACAATGCGCTGAGTAATGTCAATCGAGAAACAATTTCAAACTTAAGCCAAAATTGTACACGTATAAATTAAATTGATAGTCAATTTAATAATAATGTTAAATAACTGTCTTTCTAGAAATGAGCTGTAAAGAATTTTATTGCGAAAAATATACCTCAATCAGCTATTTTGCGTAAATATGCCTTTGTGCAATGATGGCAATTATGTTATTGTTGTATCGTCTTGATGCTCTTCCGTAGACTCCTCGAGTTTTTCCTCGTCGTCCGATTGCGATTCTTCTACAGCAATAATGTCTGGGAAATATAATTTCGATTCTTCGATTGCCTTCTCTGGATTTTCGCTCACGTGAAAAGGTCCAATTCCGGCGAAACCCAAAAATGCCTCGCAACCTACTTTCTTTACAGTACAGACGAATATTTCGTAACTGTGAACGAAAAGTGAAGTAATTTAGCGCGCAGGTAGAGCTAAGCTTTCCCTTCACAGAATATGAAAACGATTAAACAATTTGACGAAACATATATGGTCATTTTTTTCAGAACTTAAGAGGATTATTTAAATTTATGATTGAAAAATTAACAAAAATGTGAAATTTAAAAACAAAAATATATTAGAAATGGCAATAAATTGATTTGAGTGGTAAGATATGAATTATTTTACAATTTTAAGATTAATTTTCTTAAGTTCTGAAGAAGCCAGTTAAATCATTAAATTTTTTATTTAAAACAGAAAGGAATACCCTGTTTTTTCTTCCGTACTCATCTCGAATGCCTCTATACTTTTGGCAATCATTTTAGCCTCAGGCGGTTTATCATATTCAAATATACCAAAATTAATGACATCATCATCGAACATTTCCAAAACCATTTTTAAGTCATTTTTGCGCGTATAATCATATTTGAAGACGGTTATTGGTACTTTTGTCATCTTATCTTCATACTGTGAATTAAATTAGCAAAGGATAATTAAATTATAATTAAGTAACTGAAAATCTCTTTAAAGAAATAATATTATTGAATCATAATTGTAATTAAATTATTTTATTTTGTATATAATTATTATTTACTTCTCAATTCGAGTCTTTCAAAAAATCCCGAAAAAATTATCAAATTTTACAAAGAAAAGAATTTTACACAAGAAGTACTCTTTACATATATTATACTTACCGGATACGTTGTATTAGTGTAAACGGTAAATATTGTGCGAAAAACAACTGCCTTGTTTCTGGAACTCGGAGGTGTCCAAATAAAAGGAAACTTTTTATTTTCCTTATCAGGAACTTCAAAAGCTGGACAATGTTTTCCGGCGTAGCTACATAATAAAGGAAAGATTAATTTTAATGACATGGACAATTAAAATTGATCGTATCATATCGCTATCAATTATCAATAATATTATCATCAACATTACTTTGATTGCTTCGATGTTATATTGTTTATTATTTATTTATATTATTAATTTATGTGAACCAAACTATAATTCCTATTTGTATTTATCACAAACTATGCATACCAATCTTCATTTAAACAGTCCTCCGACTCCGGTAACGTCGTTTCATTGAATAGGATATTGCACAAATGATCATGAATATCAAGATTTTTTCTTCCTTCGACAATCTTCAATCGCATGAACATACATTTGCCGTCGAAGAGCAATTGTTTGCTGTTTTCCGAGAAGCTATACGTAGACTGTTAAAGATAATGGAGCAATAAATTTTTATCAATATTGATACAATGAGTTACAACAAAAGAAACTACAATACCTCAATGAGCATTTGCTGAAGCAGCTCCTCGTTCATTCGTTTGCGTAGCTCTTGTTCTACTATGTAATTGTCCGGTAGCAATTCCTCGATTAGTTCCACATATGGTGGACTCGTTCTCTTATCTCTTCTACGTCCCTCTTCATCTTTAAATACCCAAGGAAACAATAGCAGACAAGTCTCATTACATAACGATGTAGTCAAATGTAACATCTCCGCTTCGTATCTCGCTTTAGCTTCAGCCACTGCATAATGATTTTGTTACATTAAACAATAAATGTGGCACCATGAAATTTCCAATCTAATTCATATTAATTTTACATATTTGAACTTTTGTCTCAGGAATAACTAAGTAATAAAAAAGTTCAAGTATTTAGTGCGATATGTTTACCTTTTCGAGATTTCCTTGCTGTTTCTTTAGCTATTTTCGCTTCTTCCTGGATTTTCAATCGTACTATCTCTTCTGGACTCTTTTCGAAAACATCTAACGAGAATCTACATTTTAAACAAAAAAGAAGATAAAATTCCAAAACAATAAAATTATATTTTACAATGTAATGAATCATACAACTTGTTAAAAGTTGCTCGACCAATACGTTATAAATAGATTCTTTGAATCGATGCGAAACTAATTTATCTTTAAAATATCAAGATGCCAGTGAATTTTTAATTATAATTGGTTAAAAATAGTAAGATTCAAGCTTGCACGTGAATAGCAAGTCATCGATCATTTTAACTTACTCGTGCTCGTCACCCTTTTGAACTCTTTCGAGCTCAGTCATCAGCATTTTTACAAACTGCGGGCAATGCGCTCCAAACATTAAATTTATCATTCGACCTTCCTGCGAAAGAAGCAAATTCTCAACCGCGATAATTATTCCTATGAGCAGCATGAATCATGTATTGAGTACTTACGTGAATAAACATCCATGTGGGTTCGCTCTTTCCTTGAAATCTCTTCAAGTCGGTAACACGATCACAACTTGCCTAGAAATAATGAAATAGAATAATACTCTGAAAATATTTTTACTGGTATTTATATTTTAAATGATATAAATATTTTTTACATTTAAGTAAATTAAAATAATTTATATTAAAAATCAATTCAATATAAAAAGTGATTTCTATGGATGAAACAAATAAAAACTTCTCTACATATTATTTCTATATTATTCTATTTAGATAAATAATAATTCTATATCTGAATTTTCCTATTTGCACATTATTTATGTACACTCTGACTCATTTTTCTAATATTTAATAATGATCTTTTTATATCATTTTCTGCGGCAATTACCGTGGCATAACTCAGTGCGTCGCCTCCTATCTCCATCTTTATCTTTTTCAAAATGCTAACCATGCCTGTGCAAGGACCACTCCAATCCGAATACACGTCCACTACTGAATAAAAACATTGCACCATGTACCTTTTATAATATATTCTAATTAGAGAAAATAGTAATTATTCACATATCATATAAAGAAAAAAAACACTACTGGCCTACTAAACCCTTCCGTTTTAATATCTTCGCCCATTCTTCGTCATTAACAACTTCTGTTTGCAATGCCGCGGGGGCCACTTTCTTCGCCATATTTCTCGACGTTTTCGCTCCACCCTAAGACAAAAATCAATTCATTAACTATAAACTTCAGAATTCTTAACATTCTTGAGTGTGCTTCTTGAATTCATTTTAACAATAAATGTTTCACTAATTTAAATGTTAAAAAGAAGTCTGAGAATTATTGAAAACGTTTAAGACATCTCTCAGATATATCCTTAGCAAGAATGTCTTTCGCATTTCCGTAAAAGTAATACTTTATTATCGTAATATTATTATATGCTTTTTTTTAAACATTCGACTCTTATTCTACCCTTTTACGGCGCAACATTTTCGAAGCTAAAGTGTCGATCTCGCCGATCACAATCACAGAATGTCGGTTTTTCTTGCGAGAAAAACGAGAATTTTTATTTCGAAGTAATTGAAGTATCTTCGACGAGGTGAAGAGAAGTACTGCATTAATCGTGTATATTTTCTGTTTGCATAGGCTCGGCTTTCGGGCTCCCTTTCGCCAATACGGGGACATCGGCGACATGGTAAGCACGCGATATAATATAATGATTAATGAGCTCATGATACAAATACACGCACAGGTAATTACGGTGCAGGAAATTCAGAGATTCCCGCGAAGTTTTTGTACATAATCGCCTGTCATGAAACATTAACTCGGATATGCCTTAAGAAAGAAACTTATTCTTTAAAAGAGAACGACAGTAATGTCTCGAGTCCCGACATCGACTCAATATTTTTCTATTGTCTAATTCCTTAAAATAGAAGGAGAGTTTTTAATAATCACATCTATTCTATTCAATAATTAAATTATTGAAATTATTGAAACAGCTATTCTGTTCAATAATTAAATTATTGAAATATAAACAAAATTATTCTCGCAGTATCGTGTTAAATTATTAAATCTATTTTACAAAAATGTAGATAAACTTTGTTTTGTGATTTCTATATTATATCTATATTATTTGAGCTTCGCAGAAACCAACCTGATTAACTTTATTCTTAATTATTCAATATTCTTAATTTTTTAAATTTTATCAATGCACACAATTAATTTGTCCATTTATCTTATTTCACAATTAATTTGTCCATTAACTTTATCCATTTTGTGTGCTTATTTTACGTAGTTGATCAATTTGATTTTTGAGAAACTCATATACGGTAGAATTTAAATAAATTAATGCATATTTGTAGTATTACAAGAAATATAGATACATCATATGTATTAAAAAATATTATATCTTTGTACGTAAGGTACCCATATTATATATCTGAATAACCAATACATAATAACAGATATGATTAATAGCTAAAGTTGTATATACGAGAAAATTACAGGGGGGGCACACGAAATCGTTCCGACTTGACCGTCAAGGTGCACGAAAGGATATATTAATCTTTAACCCGAATTCGTTCGTAGCTATCACAATCGATGCTAAGCAGCCAAGGACAGAGCCGTCGTCGACACTCTTCTCTTTAAAAATGCACATTTCTGAAAGCAAAAGTTTGACCTTTGGAACGAAAATCAAGATTCAAATTCACTGCTCGAGGAATTCTCGTGGAATATCTCGTTGCATTATGTTTTAAGAGCCTCGTTGGAAATCGATTGCGTGCTACGACCGATTCTTCCTTGACAGTCAGGACAATTGATGCTCGGCCCAACAATTAAAGCACGACTTACACATGAATAAGTAGCCACGATCTTTGTTGATTTCTGTTTATTTCTTGGTTGCCATGTAACGATTAGTTAGGACTCGCTTAGCGACGGATTTAATTTCCCCAGCTTGACATGCATATGTGCGGGTTCCGAAGAATAAGATCAGCCATAGGATTTCAATTTGTCCTAAAATTATCAAAAAAGAATTCATAAGATTTGAATTCATTGATTTTCCTAATTGTCACAGAAAAATCGGCAGGAATGCCTCTGCGCTAAATGTTTATAAAAATAATATAAAATAATATGAATAATAATAGACTAAGATAATCTTTCCTTCCAAATAATAAATAGAAAAATGTCTATACGTTTGCATATAATAATTATTTACTTTAAGCACTAAACTGTTAACATATGTATATAGAATATATATACGATAATTATTAATTTTAACTAAAGTACATTAATATAATAATTAAAAGTTTAATGTCTAAACGATATTAAAAATGGATAGCTCTTGGAAATTCTTACAAGATTTCTTCGCAAAATTTTAATTTCGTTTACCATGGCCGATGCGATTTCTCTCGTCGCTAGATGGCATTAGTATGCATTTAAAATACCGCATAGTGCACACATTTTGGAGCATCTCAAAGTATCTCGGACTTTGAATCATTTACTAATTTCCAGTGAGTTTCATGAGAATATTGTATTTTGCAATAATATTCGGAAGACTGTCGAACTGTGATCGAGTGCCGTTCCTCTGCATCGCCACTTGTTGAATTACGGTAATCGTTATATTACTGATTTTGATTAAAGCAACGAATGATCGCTGGATTTATCCGTTTGTATTTAACGTTTTAATTAGATTGAGATGCTCTTTGATAAATATAATACATTATTTGTGGAATTTGTGAAGTGATCGAGTTTACAATTTTGGAGGTTAGGTGTCTCTATTAACGGCGGGAGTACACAAACTCTCTTGCACGGAATAAACCAATAAGAGTCATTTATTTCCATCTTGGAGAGAGAAATGAAGAATTCTGATTGGTTTATTCTCTTATGTATGTTCACTATAAAAAAATACACGCTTGAAATCCAGCTAGTAACATTTGTTAATAAACACACGTGCGCTGTTGATCGTGTGATGATACGAGGAATATTCAAAGATTCGACGCATTTAGAGTCTAACAAAATTTTCCATTTGATTTAAAAAAATATGCTTAATAACTAAATCGAACTTTATACTTACGAATAAATGAATCTTTTGTTTTAATTGTACAAATAACACAAAAACATAATAATTGTATAATATATTTCTAATGATAACAATAACAACAATACTGTTTCCTATTTGTTCGCTTAAAATCCCTGGTACATTGATAATAACCATAAGCGACTAATTAAACATATTTTTTTACGTAAATAAGGAAAGTTCAAAGTTGAAAAGTCAAAATGTTAACATCGAATGTAAATTTCATGACGAATTTTTATTTGACAGATATGTTTGGGAAAGAAGCTGTTAAGCTTATAACAGAACTCGATATGCATGAAGATATTCGACCGTTTAATGTAAGTGTATTATAAATATTATTATTATAACTACAGTCATAAAATTTCATTTTAATTCACAGGAACAAGTGATGCGGCAAGTTTTTGAAGAGATGCAAATGCTTTATGAAGCTAATCTGGTGGACAGGTACATTACATGTTACATGGCATTCATGAAACTCACTTTAACAATGGTTAAAAAATTAATGTGAAAAAAGTAAAGAAGAGTAAAATATTACTACATATAAATACTATGTGTCTATGATAACAGTATAATTTAATGAAATAACATTCAGCTGTCTTGTAAGCAAAAATTGTATTTTATTAGTGAAATGTCGATCTTAATAAGTTTCCCCGCTTTCCGCAAATGTTTCAGACTTTCCGCAAATGTTTCAGCAATGCCATACAAAATGAAGGAAACAACGCATTGTTACCATCGCTGCATTTTCGCCATACAGCTCTGCTTAGAAATAAAAGATGCGTACTGGCGTATCTGTACCATCGGATCAAACGATTACGGCAATTACGTTGGGAATTGGGTAGTATCTTGCCGACCGAGATTACCGCCAATTTGCTGAATGCAGAGGTGCAATGGTTTCAAAATTACAATAAATCTCTGGCTACCTACATGAGATCGATAGGCGACGATCATGGATTAAATCTGACTGTGAATATGACCCCTCCAAAAACGCTCTATGTCGAGGTAAATATTTTTCTCTTGTATACAGGATGCCCTATTTTAATTTACTTTCTCCAAAACTTTTTTATTTTTGATTGTAGAAAAAATATTTTAGACAAAAGTTGTATTGATTTTTTTTCGAAAATTAATTTTAATATTAATTGTCTCCCTTCAAGACAACTTTTATATGAAATATTTTGTTCTACAATCACAAAACAGTTTATGAGAGTAAATTAAAATGGGACACCCTATATACCATGACACAAATTCGAAAAAATCATGCAAAAAACAGTTCTCTTACTTTCAATTGAATTTTAAGTTTCCTACTTCTTTTCTACTACAAGTCTCCAATTGTTCTACATGTAAATAATAATAATATTCATATAAACATTTTTATCTGTGCGTAATAGAAATAAAATTTTATTTTAAAAGATTTGCTTAATTTAGAAATAATTTTGAGAAAATCAAGCTATCTAACATATAAACTTTTTATATAAATTTTACGTGTTATAATATATATGTTACACTAGTAATTAGATGATAATTTCTTTTAGGTGAAGTGTCTAAGTGATTTCGGTAAACTGGAACTTGATGATGGCGAAGTTATTACACTTAAAAAGAATACATATCATCTGTTACCAAGAGCTACATGCGAACCGCTTATCAGGCAAGGCATACTTGAACATCATAATACATGATAATTGCATGATAAGAAAAGAATCTTCTTTCCGTTATTTTTTTTTATATTGTGTGTACTTGGGGCCACACAACATTGCCATCATTGGCCTTATATATTTTAACGTTAAAAATTTGATCTTTAATAAACTATATATGATCATTGTATTGAAGAAATAAAACAAATATTTTTTGTAGTGCAAAATGTAAAGTACAATTTTATACTTTGCTTTAGTATTTCCGTATCTCTGATTCGTTTTTTTTTTAAATTTTTTCCACCGCTCTTTAATCTTAAATACGGAATGTAGCGTTACGCATATTCTGTGATACATAATAAATTAATACGTCAAAATGATAATTATAATAATAGATATAATTTCGTTATTTAAATATGAACATTCAACAATATCGTAAATTTGCAACTGATTTTATTATTGATTGCAACTTTCTAATTTTTTATTACTTATTTTTATATCTAAAGTATTTAAAATTTATAATCTATTTTTAATCTCTAAATTTAAAATCTATTTGAAAAATTTTAACTAGAAAATGTAGATAATTCAATCTTATAGATGTTTATTTCAAATCACCATCGCTATTATTATCAAAACATTTTTATAAGCATTTAAACATTGATGACGCGATGATAGTGAGAAACTGGGTCATTATACATATAATAGAGCAAAGAATAATGAAATAATATTTATTCAAGAGATTAAAATATGAACTGATATAACTTCAGTAATTGTGATAATAACTCCTCTTTATCCCATTGATAAATCTTCAAACTTCTAAAATAAAGTAAAGATATATGTTCTTTTTTTCCTTTTATCTATTTAACTTCTCCTTCCCTTTAACTAAATTTCTTAAAAATACAGCTCATATGGTTCGAAAAGCAGACAACCTGAAGCAGTTCTTAAGTTGACGGCACACGAGTACAATATATGCGTTCGTGTCTAGTAGCTTACTTAGCGGCAGTTTTTCCTAGGTGGCAGTCGACATCTATCTCGCGTAATCGTCGTTTACTAGTTTTCCTTTTGATTGCGAAGAATACAGAGAGAAGACATCGGCAATCCGCAATCTTGTGCAGTGAACAAACAAAGAAGACATCGTTATACTTTACACATCGAGAGCAGCATAAGAACTTCGGAGCGCTCTAAAAAATTCGATTTGGTATGCTGTTGATCAGTGTCTGGTAATGATAGATAAATTAGCGAGAATCAGAGAGTTGTCAATTAGAAAATTGACATATGGAAGAACTTGTATATGTCAGATGAGCTTGTTTTTGTAATTCAATTTGTCCAGTGGCGAAAGCATTCATAAGAGTAAAAAGTAATTCTCTTGTCTTATTCCCAGGTAAATATTATTCGGAAAAGTAAAAAGAGTTTTTTATTTCAGCTAAAGTTATAATAATTGACAAAATCTTTTTTTATATTAAATTTAGATCTACGAACCAATCGAGGCGGAATAAACGTGGGATTTATTCGAAAATTTTAAATAAATTTATACGATACAATTGCAAAATACACTGCGCAACAAAAATTTATACCAAAATTTCACTCAACTTCAAATAATCGTAACTTTGCGAAAACTTATCGTATTTGAAATTATTTTTTTTTTATTTTGACGCTTGAAGTCTCTACTTTAAAAAGAATTTATCACATTTTGAATCTCTCCTTTTCCCTTTTCGCCATCTCTTCAAAAGTAAAGACATGTTTTGTCTCCAAAAATTTTCATAGTTTAACGCCCTCCACGGGATCCAATG
>VBVR01003650.1:0-16817 GCA_011638315.1 Tetramorium parvispinum
GATTTAACGCAGTATTTCTGAGATATTTGAGTGGGTCCTTTAAAATGGGACACCCTGTATATATATATATATATATATATATATGTAGTAGTAAAGGATTAACTTTTGGGCAGTATATCACGCATTTAAACTTGAAAAAATTGTTTAAAAAATGACATATTTATACTTTGTATAAATATAAAAAAAAATCAATCCTTTGATTTCATCACTATCAAGTAAACTGTTAGAAAATGACATATTTATATCTTATATAAATATAAAAAAAATTCAATCCTTTGATTTCACCGCTATCAAGCAAAGGCACACACGTACGCTTTTTCATTTTAGATAACTTATTATATCCTAGTCATTTTATGTGCTCTCTCTCTCACATAGCTTCTATAAAATTTATGTTTGCGTTTATATTCATTAAACCATAATGGTCTCATTTAAAAGGATTGGAAGGCTCCCGTTTTCTAACGAACGCGTTTGTCCTATGACACAGCGCTGTCCGTGTATTAATTACCTGCTAAAAAGCTATTGTGCAGGAGAAATGCCCTTTCAATGCGTATATCTGGCTGTGTCACTACCAAAGTTAATAAATAAATATAAAGCAAGATAATCCATACAAAAAGGATTATTTAAAAAATTTGAAATGCACGCGCTACAAAGAATAGAAACTTTTACCATTCTTTTTTTGTATATTTACCTATATAATATAAATATGTCAGCAATTTTATATGTATTTAGACAAAGAGCTCTGATTCATCTTGTTTCTAACAAATGCATTTGTTCTCTGACACGGTGCGTTGTTCGCGTATACTAATTATTTCGACATTGTTCGCGACCCGAGAATACCATGTTGTGCGCGCAACGTTTGTTAATTGGTCACAGCAGCATTTGATCGGGTTCGATTAAACAGACCGGTCTGTTTGTATCCGAAACGCAATAACGCACCCACGCGCTCTCGTATTCCAAAACGATCTGTGTCTCTCTCGCCTCTCTTTCCGTAAGATCCAATATCCGTTTACGATCGTTGCGAGAAAATTATATTTCGCATCGAAATAGCGCGATATTCCTCCGATATCGCGCAATACGTTTCAAAGCTGAAAATTCAAAGCGGAAAAATTCAACGTCAGTCAAAATCACGTTTATGGCATCCAGGATGAATATTTGCGAGATTAACGTTAAAGTTCTTTTTGCATTTCGTATATTCCGTATCGTCTTACGGCTTATCGATTTATCGGAAAACTGTTACCTTTCGTCTTTCGGTATAATATATATTGGTTATTACCACGGTTACGGGTAATTAGTGTTAATTGAACGAAGAGCGAGAGCCGTCCCGGTTTGCTCGTGGGCTCGAGCGAACGATCGTTTAACGGCCAATTAAATCCCTCGGCAGGTTGGGCCGCTCCTCGACGACGGGATTGCCGTTGTTTGCCGTTGTCTTGCGATTACGGCAACTATTCCGGGACAAATCCAAGACCAGCGGTCAAATTGGTCCGAGTGGGGTGGTGGGTGTGACCAAAAAGTTACCCGGTTAAGCGAACTAGTTCTGGATTAACTCTCAAGACAAAATATCGATCCGTGAAACCGATGTCGGAAAATACACGCTTTAATACATTCGCTTTTTATTTTAACGGCAATCTTTTGTATTGGAAAAATGGTGTCTCTTTTGTATAATTTTAGCTCATTTCTATATACTTTAGCGTTTTTATTTAAGGATTAACACGTTCAATCAGATTTTTTTTTTGTTACAAAAATGGTGTCTCTTTTATTTAACTTTAGCTCATTTCTCTATATTTTAGGATTTTTATTTAAAGATTAACATGCTCAATCTGTTTAATTATAATTTTGAAAAAAATCATATTGCGTCTTGAGAGAATTTAATTCACATTTAGTTCACATTTTCTTTTAGAAAGATGAAATCATGCGATAAAATAGATTTACGAAATAAGATTCTTATTTTGTACCGACATAGTATCGAATTTTGCAATTAAATATCTGCAACATACACGTATTTTCTTATTATCAAGTGTCGCTACAATTCTGCTCGAGTTAATCGCGATACGAATAGATCCACTTTTGAAGCCGTCAATGCAATAACTTGAAGAAGAAGCATCTCCCATCTTCTTATGCCAAACGTATTTTCGTCGAGGCGCTCGTTTCCAACGAGATTCTCTTTCGCTCAAAGAGCACAAAAGCGCATCTTCTCCCCTTGTCTTCTCACTCGCGCGGTTTCTCATTTCCTCTGGAAAGGATTGGAGGATTCCTCCATTTTGATCTCGCCCCAGTGCCAGTTTCGCGCTTAATCCACCAGGCCCACCTTCCGGCCTTTCTCGTTTCTCTTTCGCTTCCTTCATTCCGCGATACACGGCGCTTTGACCTCACGACCTACGGAAGGACAGAAAGACAGGCGTAATCCGATTAAAAATGGATTTCGCCCCGATGAGGGGCGAACGTCTGCGCGCGCGCGCGCTCGCACTCGCTGTTGTCAAGCAAGCGTGAAGTTAAAAGGCTTCAATCTTCAGTCGATGTTCATTCTCCACGCACCTGTTGAGCTCATTAACCAGAGCGAATTCACTATTCGATAGTCCTGTTTCTTCACAATAAATTTCCATCCGATGAATTACCACGGGACATTGCGCGAAACGAGAGGTATAACGTTAAAAAGTAGAAAGCGAGACGCTAGACTCGGAGAGCGCGGCGCTCCTTTATCGTTCAATTTGTATTTGTCGGCGTTAGTCGCGGAGATAAATGAACGGCGATAAATAATTCGGGGAGGCGAGGGGAGGCGCGAATACTTGGAGGACGGAAAAAATTTCGCGTCACTGACCCCCGGCGGTGTCGCGGGCTCTTCGGGACACCTAATTACCTCGCGACGCGTTAAAACTCTATGAGAGCGCTCGTTCTGCGCGCATGAAATATCGCGTTATATCGCGGCCGGCCGCGTGAATATTCGCGTTGAAATATGCAGCGCACATTGACGCGCGAGAGACGAGTGCACTTGTGGGATTCGCGTTTTGATCAAACGGAAATTAGAATTCTAATTTCCGGTACGCTCGTCGCGTCGCTGAAACCTGCCGCATTCCGAGTTAATGACGCTCTTCTCTGTAACTGCGAGTATTTCTGCAAGAGAGAGAAATTGTGAGAAAAAAAGAGAGAGAATTAAATTGGCTGTTAGATATTAAACTTGACTGTTTGTTTTTTTTTTTTAATCGAACTTCATAGCATTTCTTGTTATTTCTTAATATTATGATAAATTCGTCGGGAGGGGCAATGACAGCAACGAGGGAATTGGCGAGAAAAAAATCAATTCCAATTTGCCGCCGGTGCCTGCAGTTAAAACGTCGCCTGGCAACTTTAGGCGACAGGCACACCCTGCGTCATTTATTCATTCGCGTCGAATTATGAGCGCGGAGTGGAAGCTCATTTTAAGCGCGCGGCGCCGATCGACGCCACCGGGGACCGGCTAGACCCGATGTCGAAATCGAATCCGACGTTTCCACTGAGTCGTGCAAATCAGCGGCTGAATTATTCATCGGCGAACGGTGCCGTTACCCTCCTTAAAACGTCATTCGTGCCCTTGTTTCGTACCCCGTTTGATCCTATTCAGATCGATAGGTCGATAAAACGCGCGACTGCTGATCAGAATATGATATACGGAATATGACGTGTATAAACTGCTCCGCTGCCCCGACTGCCGTGTCATTTAACATATTTATTGTGCACGGAGAAGGAAAATTTCATGAACCGCGTATGGGACGGGGGGTGAATATGTTAATTTCTCAATGATAGAATGTAGTGTAATCGTATCTCATCGTATATCCATTTTGTTAAAAGCTTCTCACATAATATTATTGAATAATATTATTCTGTTAATAATGTAATAATATTCAATAATATTTTTATCTTATGTGAAAATAATATGTTATTTGTTATTTTCAGATTTATATATTTTAACTTTTGCCGCGTTAACTGCTTTTAGAATTATCATATTTATTTCGCAATAAAATGTGCTATATTGCTGTCAAAAATCATTATAAGATTTTAATACGATATTTTTTGCTATTTTCATGAAATGAAACATGCAAAGTGAGAACTTGGGCGTGCGCGTGGGGGATCTTTTTACATTTTGATCTCTTCTATCGAAAATACATCAGAAATACGTCGGACCCGATCGACAATTTCTGTGTCGAGCGTTGTTACTCAATTATTAGGTGACCAATCTATATTTTGTTAGACTAGTCCGATAAACAATTCAACACAATTGCTCACGAGAGAAATCACGATAGAAGCGCAACAAAAGGATAACGTTACCTTCCGGCGAGAGATTGATCCAACGACGGAAATCCCTATTTATGGTGACTATTCCTGACACACGTGTGCCGGATATCTCTCGCGAGAATTCTGCAGCATGCCATAAAGCACGCGGTGGATCTCTCGATAGATCCAAAATCGATGACTGTCTATCGCATTGCATGGCAAGATGAATAGGCATCTCTTCTTCCCAACGGACAACAATAAGGGGCGAGAAGTGAGGGAGAGGAAGGATTATAATAGTACTATGGCACAGTAAAGGGAAAAAATTCTAAGGGATAAACATTAGTTATAAATATAAATGCTATTCGATTTAGTTTAAATTTCTTTTTGTTGAGGATGTAATAAATTCATCTTCTCGTATCGTGTACCAGATATTGCAAGAGTTGCGAATTTTCTTACGATAAAAAAAAGACAATTTATTTCAATGATTACGTATAATTTACAATATTTTCTTATACTTAAAGAATCATCTGAAACTCGGAACTAGCTTTACTCGAGGACTGCCGCTGCAGTCGAGAGTGCTTCCTTTTACAGGAGCTGAAAACGTTCTGAACAATTCTTTGTTATCAGCTTTTTCGGAGTGATTTATTATCTTAAAATTATTTTAAAAATGTATGATAGTTTTTAGTTATAATCTTACTTGTCTAGATTTGTTTATGCGTTATACATTCTTAGAGTATATGTGGCCATTGGCCATTACAATATAAAACAGTTATAAGGAAAAATTTTGGAATAATTGATAAATTATTTATAAAATTATCATCGATTAAGTCTAACGTATTTTCAAATATGTTTCTATTTGTTTTTATTTGAAGCTTTTCAAATTCTTTTGCGAAATAAAAAGTACGAAACAGGATGCGTTCGATAGTTGACACAATTAAAATGCAACGAACACTTAAGCCGATTTCCGTATCAATACGCTTTTCATCCTGTTTCTCTCTCTCTCTCTCTCTCTCTCTCTCGTTATAATTGAAAACGCGATTGACTAATTGTAAGTCACTGTGCCGAAAACGCTTGAAAGCGAGCGAATGCAACACGAGTTTGAACTCTTCGCGTTTAAATTCACGCTCGATTACGCGCAAAAACGTAGAAGAAAAAAGCGATTAAGCGATTTCGCGTTGCATTTCCGTATTCTTTCAGCCGCTGAATCTCCAGGTGTTAAACGAGAAACGACATTATCGACAATTCTACGATATTGCCGCATCAATGCTTTAACGCGGCCACAGATTTTTTTCTCTTTCCCTAATGCATATTCGAGAGCGATTTTTTTCTAAGGAAAAATCCAACTGGTTACTGCGATGCGAGATTGCACGCGATGTAAAAAGAAATAGGTAATCTCGAGCAGAAAGCCACGGCAAGTTGTCCTCGAATCACTGAATGTCCCTTCAAACTATCGGCTTCTTTGGAGTAATCTTTCCCTTAGCGAGAATGTCGTGGAAGATAATGCTATCGTCCGCATGAGATCCCCGGATGTCCTATAAATTGGGATCACGGAGATTCAACTGGATATCGTGCGCTATGTACCTACTGTAACTCGCGAGAATATCGGAATGCCGATCCTTAAACCGAAGCATTAGTCTCTCCAGGAGTTAACTATAAATACGTAGAAGCCTGTGGATTACGCAACGTGAATATATTGTCTCTGTGCCTGTAAATTGTTAATTAATGAACCCGTTTTTCGCAAGTGCCGACGAATAACAGAAACGCAGCTGAAGGTCTGAATGATTACATAATCTCTAATTAGCGCTCCTTTTATCAATGATATTATATTTCGGTGAGAAAACGTTTTAAAAGCTAAAAGTAAAAGAGAGGAGAATTATTTCATTTTTGCAGCACGTTTCGACTACGGAGCCGACAAGAAGAAACGGCGTAAAGTATCTGAATATTATCAGCCGCATGCAGCCGATTTTCCTTTCCTCACTCTCTCGTTCGCAAGCGGTGAGAGGTTCCTGGCTGTTCCTGGCTGTTTCGCGATAGTATCGATTTTCCATTTCTTTTGCTACTAACTCGGAAGAGGAATCGCGTCGTTATTATATAATCGTTATAATGTCGTTTGCATTAAATACGACCGGGATCAGTATTACTATAACGTATTTACCGGCGGTTTCTGATCGCCAGCGTGTATTTTTGTGGCAGGTTAAACATATTGTTTAAACCTGCCAATTGTCCGTTCGGCGGAAAAATCGATTAGATCCCTTTGCAAAATAATACGCAAGTAAATTACATCGTTAAGCCGAGTTTAAAATTAATAATATATAAGGTTCTTATATTCGGATTAAAATTCTATTAAACCGAAGTTCCATTAAATCGAATCGTGACAATTGAAATGTTTCATTATCGCGATATTTATCATCGGTCTCATCATTTCATCCCGCGAGAGGGCGGATATGGAAAGCGCATTTGAAAAGTGTAATATAAAGGATATTACGCGCATATTTTTCATTTCTGTCAGCTTTACCCGCTTTTTCTTATTTTCAAAGCCGATTTTACAAAAGCGCTTTCGCTTCGAGCGCAGTTAGCTTCGCGAACGGTCTCTAATTACTTCGCCCTCTTTTCGATGATATTCTGTTTATTCCCACGGTTGAGGGACTGTCTCCCGTATAAAAGCGGCAACAAAAAAGACGGCGATGCAAATACAAATACACGGGAATGGGAAAAGGGCATATTTTTCGCTCGCGGTATTGAAAAATTGAGTGCTCCGGCAAAGCTTGGGAAACGCGGCTTCCCAACTCGTGCCCATTCTTTTACCTCCTATTCACCGGCGAGGATTTGGGGTCGTTTCTATATATTTTTGACTGTTTTCCGGGCCGAAAGGTCGCGCGGGAAAATATCGACCTATCCTCGTGTGGATACATGATCCCGCGCGGATATACGACAGTACGGCGATAGTAGCCGATGCACAAGTCCTTCGACGTTTTTCATTTAAATTTCAGATACGCTAAAGCTCGCCGTTCTGATTAATCCACTTATTGGACAAGTTTTTTTTTTTCCTTTCAAAAGAGCCACACGTAGTCGCACTTTTAGAACGTCGTCGAGTTAAGTATTTAATATTAAAGGAAAAAAAAAACCAGTGCTGCACGAAATGGGAAATCTAGTAATTTGCCCATTATTTTTGTATACATCCTGCTTCATACATCCATTGTCCCTCTTTCTTTTGAGGCAATGTAAATTGAATTCAATTTCCAATTTCAATCATAAAAACCGGTAAAATTGGAAACCGTTACGACGACAAGCATTCGTCTGGTTAAAGGATCGGACCAGAATATTTATTAAATGCGGTACTTATCGCAAACGTATCGCTCTGTGCAGCCTCCATCCTCGTTTCTTTTTCGCATCTCTCGCGCCTCGACGTTATGGAGATATAATACGCACTATGTATTTTATATCGCTCGCTTCTCGCGCCGAATGTCGGTTACATTTCGCGCGCGATACTCCGACAAAAGCGAAAGCAAAACGATGTAAAAGAGCAAACATGTTCGGAAGAATAGCGCGTGCACTCTCTGGCCGGAGCGTCGGCAAGAGAAATTTACGGTTGAAATGCGAAATCATCGTTTCCCACGGGCACTCCGGACGAAAATACAAATCAACTTGCCCGACAACAAGTATATCTTGGCGAAGTTGCCGTGATATATTGTATCTCCGTAAGAAAACATCCGCGATCCAAAGAGCTTGAACTTTTGCGAAAGGAAGATTTTGAAGATTAGTGGCGGTGGACGAGAGGCAGAAGGTACCATTGAGGAACTTTATTTATTTAGGTAAGACAGTATCTCTGATTTTATTGCCTGCTTTCTTCTGTCGTTTATTAATTCTATTATTTGCGATCGTTGAGAAAAGTAGTCGAGTATGAAAGACAATTATTATTAGATAAGCACGCGGGATATGATAACATCTGATGTTCTGTAAATGTTTATTCAACTGCTTGTCTCGCAAGCTCGGGAATAAGCTGCAGTTGCAGATGGAGTCTACGAGAGCCCGCAGCTAGATGCAAGAGGGTTAAATCTATTTCCCTCCCCCCTTCCCCCCTTCTGCGGCGGGTCTTGCTGCTTCTCGGTTTCGGAGCATTCTCGATTCAAGTATCGAGAACCCGCTGGCCATTTCCGGCCCGCGTCGCAATCCACGCACGTTTCTAATATCCTGAAGCGTCGAAAGGCGCGATAGGAGAGATATTTCTCTACAGATATGTATTTCTGAGGATTATCGATTTTCTTGGAATGCCGCGCAAACGTTACATTCAGCCGGAAATTGCATTAGATGCTTCCTGTTTCCCTTATCGCGAACTTTAAGTAGAAATACGGAGTCTCGTAATCGGCTCAAAATTGAAAAGAATTTTTCTCGCGCACCTTTGTTTCTTCTTTCCGTTATTTAACGCTCGCCTTAATCCGTTACATGAGAAGTTTTTTTTTTTTAATGCGCAAATACGGAGTGTTCTAGAATCATCGTAGAGTGGCTATTATATGTATATAGCGATATCTTTTGCAAAATGCCGGTCTTCACCGTTGAAAACGTCGAGAAATTGATAGCCAGTTATAGCTATTACAGTTATAAGCTATTCAAAACATGAAGGCAAGCGCGTGGATTAAACTTTTGAAGGCACAAGTAATTAGAAGAACATCATCATGCTTGGCTTTTCAGTTCGCTTCAATGAAATATTTAATCTGAGGCTAATCAATTTAATCTTCACACAATTGAACTTTTTTTTATCGAATATACATAATATAATCTAGCATACATACATGTATATTAATATGATATTGAACTATATTGAATCTGCAAAACAAATTACAAATGCAACTAAATAAACGGTAGTGATATATAAAAATATATTTAAATATATACACGCTACAGTTTTTTAACATCCATTGTGAAATTTTTTTTTTTTTTCATTTTTATTGAAAATCAAACAGTTTCATCATTTTTTTGTACGTTTTGTCCCATAAAATCATAGTGACCACCATAAAAAAAATGTCATAGTTATGCGGTGATTTTTTTTTAAATTTGGTGCATGTGTACGTGTTGCGCCATTTTATGTAATTATCGATGTTGGTCTAAGAATGTGATTACCGTGATGTCTGCTGAAAAATTATGTTCTCAATCGAGGTAATGGGGCGAAACATGGTGAAATGCAATAGGTTATTTAAAAAGCCGTTTAAAAATTCGTTATGAACCATTGCTCGCGGGCATTCGATATAAATTGAGAACGATCGCCATGCAAACGACGGGTTCGTTATAAAAAAAACCTATTTTTAGTACGTGACCGACAAACTGAATTGGACAGCTTTTATATAAAACGATTTGGCCATCTCTACAGCGTGTTTACTAATTTGTAGAAATTAAAAGGAATGTAAAAGTTGCTTTCTTCGATAACAGTATCCCGACTGTACAACAGCATTCCGGCTCTCTATTGAAACTTTCTGCTATTTTTTAAGTGTCAAGTTTTAAGATTACACGTTGGCCTTAAAACGTTTATTATTGAAAGTTTATATGTGCAAAGGACATTGAATTGTCACGAAAGCAGAATTATTTTGTACGGAAAATTCCATCATTTATCTCCATTTACGCGTTACATTCTCGCAACAATAATACATAAACTCATTATTATCTACCATAAATGCGGATTGTACTCTCCTAATGGTTCTGGGACACCTTGTACATAGAGTTCCATTGCGAATTCTGTCGGGAATAATGGATCGTCTAAAATAGCTCTGGACTCTGAAACGCTAGATGAAACTGCGAGACTCGATCTTCCGTTTCGATGCGGGGAAAATCGATCAGTTGCGTTTGCGGCGAGATCGCGTGGCTTAACTTCATTTGGACACCGTCTCGGGATACGGGATATCCCAGATAATAATTCTCCAATACATGGGGCAGCAGGCTTGAATTATGATACGGTTACGGGACGAGAAAAATTGCTGCTGGCTCGCACGCAAACAGACAAAACGTTATTTGATTTAAATTCATCATGATTAACAAATCATGATTAATCACGCGTAATCGAATTAGTATGATTTATTAATTACGATAATTTAATGGCTTATCGTGCATTATAGAGCACGTGTATTATATTACTTTATTGCTGCGGCATAACCGATAACCCGCGCGATAAAAGGTACTATTATCAAAAATAATCTATAAAATTGTTAAAAAAATTCAAAGTTTACTCTTCTTTTTCCGTGCTTTAAAAATTAGTATATCGATTTTAGATTATCTATAACTCTCCCGACAGAATTTTATTTATAATTTCATGCGCGCCGTACAAAGCAGAACACATTTGCAGAATTGAAATGCAAGTGTATGCAGTGCGCATATATCAAAGTATGCACACGCACAAATCACGATGCATGGCGCATAAAATCATAAATGGAGCCCCTGAATTCTGAATTCTGTCGCGAATTATAGATCGTCTAGAGTGGACTTTACCGTGATCAATAATCGTAGATCCGATTAGCTGGCAAATATATTTCTGTGTTGTTGATCGATAAGGTTGAGGGAAGCGTTATTTTTTTTTTCGTAGTTAACAGGATAAAGGTTGATAGTAATATTTCGCGTGCAATTAAGCGCGCATGTTAAAGTGTATCCACATTTAACCCGATCGCGTCCCGTTTCATCCCCTATGATGATGCTGCAACACCAAACGAGTGGGCGAACGAGTTTCGCGGCAAGTAGTTAACTTTCGCGAAAATTTGTACCGTCAATAATAAACCGGCCGATGAGATCGGCGCAATCAAATGACATGGGGCAATAAAAGCGAGCCGGAATTTCATTTTCGCGATATTCGTCCGCGTCCACGCCCGCGTCGGACTCGCGCTGGTCGATGCTGATGCCAGCCAACGCGCTGTATCCTCCCTGATGGCCCGACAAATCCGAATTATTTCTCGCTGTGAAACGATAAATCGAACGATTAAATCTCGCTCGAGGGCTGGACCCATCCCGACCAAAATGTAACGTGCCGAAGCGAAATTAAAAGGGTTACAAAACGCGTTACGCGAGTCCGAGGTGGAATTCCGAAATTTCGTGAATATCCGCCCGTAGACACCGTAATTAAAATTTGTTCGTCGAGGGGTTATCGCGGAAAATCAGTAACATCATAAATAACAGGAAATAATAAAAAATAATCATACAGTACGCACAGTCATTTCTCGACTCGTATTAAAACTGGACAATGATTTTTTTATGAAGATTTTTATACTTGATATTATTATTATTATATATGTGTATATACGACGCCTGGAATCTTTTCATGCGATATTTTCCGGGACGTCGGTCGCAGTGCCTTGTCGTCGGCCAAAATAACGTCCTCTTGGGCACTCGTGAAAATTGTTGATCCTTGGCGAGAGAACGGGATTGAAAAGAACACGTCACTGCCGCACTGATGTTTTGCATCGGGATAATGCATCCATCCTTCGCGAGAGCTTTCGACCACCTCAAAAACACTTCAGTGCTCCCAGTGTATTCTCCTTCGTCGCCAAATGGTAACTTCTTTCCTTCTCGACGGACCGAGGAATCACCCGAAAGGACATTATTTTGGGACGATCGATAACATCCAGAGCGCCGTAACCGAATCCCCCGAAGAAGAAAACTCGCGGTGGTATTCGTGCAAGAGTCGAAGAGCTTCGCGGAGGAATTTATTTTCGCAACGAGACAATCGAAATTGCCACGAGAAATTCACGTACATGGAGAACTCTCAGAAAGAAAAAATCTTCTTTGAAAAAAATCAAAGAAATTATTTTGTTCATTTTTTTTCTCCTTTTTAAGTTTTTCTTTTGTTGTTCCAAGTGATATTGTAGAGATTTCAAAAGTTTTGAAAAGTATTTAAAATTACAAATAAACTTTATAAAGAAAAGATGGAAATTGAAATTTTGGTGAAATGTTTTCAATAATTATTATATTCGCGGACAAAGTTCCATTCCAGTTTATAGAAGGCATATTAACTTTCCACCAATTTTACGACAACCAGTGTATATCAGCTTTAGTGTATAGCTAAATTAAATTCGACATTTGTTTAACTTTTAACTCGTTGCGGTTTAAATCGCATGCGAGTGCGAGTACAAACGCGGGCTTTCAATTAGCGTGCAAGCTCACGCGCGAACCGATGTTGCATTTGCGCTTCCGGATTCACGGTTTCCGGTGCTCGGTTTCCGACCGCTGATCCCGGTAGTTTCCCCGTTAAAAATCAGCGAATCACAGAATGCATTTCAGTATGTAAACTGAGCAATTTATCGTCGTTCGGTGAATTTCTAAGCCGCAGCTTTCGCCTTCCTTAATTAATGAACCATGTAATCAAAGATTTTTTCAATTTTCGAAGTTATACGACGAATATTAAACCATTACGATTTACATATAAATATGTAAATTACAGTAAAGTAGGTTATAACAATAATCTTATTACAATTTATTATTAATATGTCAATAATGTAGAAAATGAATCTAAACTTTGAAACAAGAAAGAAGTTGTTGTGAACTTACATTTGTAATATTCAGGGTGTCCCACAACTCGCGACGGAAATTTTAATGACATTATTCCTGCGTCAAAAATAAGATGAAAATCCCAATACGAAAATGTCGAGATACTTTTCAAATGGGAAGCTCTTGTATTATACTAATCATATACTATAATATACTAGTCTAAAGTTGCGCTCAGGGACGGTACATCGATCAACGTATAAATGAAATTGTCTCTTTTGAAGTTGTCAAATTAACGAACTAGCAACTTGTAACATGGTTATTATACCCTAGTTACAATTACTAGCATGTAGCTATGTATATTATTTTCATGATTACATGGCTATAATTACTACCATGTACAATGTTTATTTTCTATATTTAAATATGATTCAATCAATTTTAACATTATTATACGTAATTATTTCCGTCTTATAAGGAGTTAGCAAGTGCACAAGGGCATAAGCTGATCGATGTACTATCCCTGAGCGCGCGAACTTTAGACTACCTCGTGTATTATATAAGAGCTTCCCATTTGAAAAGTATTGTAGCCTCGACATTTTCGTATTAGGATTTTCGTCTTATTTTTGACTCAGGAATATGTCATTAAGATTTCGGTCGCAAGTTGTTGGACACCCTGCATATTAGTGAATGAGGTCACAGAACAAATAACTGTAAAATGAAGTTTTACGGATTTAGTGAATTTTGGATCGATTTTTACTTACTGAGAGTACACTGTATTACCTTGATCCTTGCATCTCCATAATATTCTCAATATGAATCTTTCATATTTTATCGTATGCGAAACGTGCTGAGGTGCCCGCTGCAAAAAAACCGCCAGTTTCCGTTTTTTCGCCGGCGTTGGCGACGTAATATCGCTTTAACGGGTTGACGCTTTTCAGAAGCAGCGTAATAAAGGAATTTTTGTCACGGGGATAAAAAAGTGGAAAAGAATGGCCACTGTCGAGCTAAGTAAGCTTGACCGCTGCTTTCTGTTCCCGACATGCAGTTACGAAGTTTCCGCCAGAATTCGTACCGCCGCGATCGACTTTCGATAGCCATTGCAAGGGAACAAAGATGAATTCTCGATAAACTGCGGCGACCGGGCTCGCCTAAGTGAAGTCCCATCTATGTGATAATGAACGATACGAAATAAAATGGTGCGAATCTATCTTCGATCGAGAATTAAAACGCGTCGAAAGGCCACTTACCGAAAAACCCCGTAACGTGAATTGCTTTTTCCGCGAACAGTCAGGAAATCGAGTAATTGACATGAAATATTTAAAGGACGCGAGTAAAACACAAAATAGCCTATGGGTATTTGGCGATGTAAAAGCTCTCGGCTGAATTTGGAATAAACGTTACAAATACAACGGAAACCCGCACGGCGCGACCCGAATGACGCACGAGCCATGAAATTGTGTAATCCCTTATTGTAGTTACTATTATTATTGTTATCGTTGTTGTTGTTATTATTATTATTATGTGCATGTCGTGTCGATGGATATCAATTACATTGTCGCGTAATAAATCGCGGATACTCTAGTATGAACCTAGTTTTAAAAAAATCACGTTAATTATTACACGTGCAACCGGATATTACGTGAATTCTTGTCCAATTTCCAATTGAGCTTTCTTCTTTCCTCTCTCATACCGTATCCTCCCTTTCCCGTCTGCGTGACGCCTAGAATATTGCGATTCGAGCGTATAATTGATATTGTTGTTGCTGCAATTTCGAATGAATGAAGATTTTCTACTTTTTTTCCTAGAGCCGGTCTATAATGTATATCTTTTGTCCGCATCCCTGTATCGTGGCCGCTATTGTTCCACGGCTTTCGCGATTAAAGTTTAAATTGCGAGCGAGCGGGCGTTCAGCGTGGTGGATGAGCTTGATGGAGAAACGGGCAGTTCACGAATTATACACGCGAAAGGTGGAAGCCAAATATTTGATGGACATCGTAACTTTCGACTGAATTCGCAGCCGTGCTGCGAAACAAAAATTGCCCCGTTTTTCCCCGCTATTGCATGTCAAATTGCAAGTTACTGTTTGGCGAAATCGAAACTCCGAAAATGGTACAATATAGTGAAACGATAATTCTATCTGACGCTTTTTTTTTAAATCGATTTTTACTGCAATTCTATCGCCATGTTTTTAACGCTATAGCATAAATATTTTTATTGCAGAATTATATCAGCATTATTAAACATAATTGATTGTTATATTTTTTGGTTATTTTTGGCATGCTTGTTAATCATCTTTTGATTAGTTACATAAATTTACATGTTTATCCATTTCTATTATAATTTTACACGGTGCTTTTTTTCCTATGATTTTTTTAGCAAGAAAATGATTAAATGCTTATAAATACATTTTTTCAAACACCGCGTAAAATTTGTTGCTTGTCGATAATTTTTATATGAATATGCATCCTAGAATTTAATATTGTCATAGTAATTCTAATTCCATTGCCGCTACGTTGCGCAATATTAACGAAGAATTTGATATAGATTGGAATCGAACGATTTAGGTCGAATCAATAACTTTCCTAGAAACTCAAATGAGGCCCGCCCTTTGTCCTGCGATCGATTTGTTCTCGTTAGCCCGCCAGTCAAGCAACGACGTCGGTTATAATAGGGTATTGGTTAAAATAGCTAGATTACTCTAAGGCACGTCGAACTTTCATTAAACTTGCGCATCAAGGATGAACGGCATACGATTACAGGCCCATCGTGATTTTAAAAGTGAAAGAAGATAAAAAAAAAAGGACGGAAACTTGGGGTGTGTGTACGTGTGGGTGTGCGTAATCCGGTACTCTCGGCACTTTCCTGACGAAGCAGTAAATTGTAGGTCTCTCTGTAAGTCAATGCGGCGCGTACTTTAATTCAACTTCGTTTAAACATCGTTGTCCAAATTATACCGCATAGTCCGGTAACGAAATAACAGGGATTATTTTTCCTTCTCGTGAAATTGTTAAAAAGAAGGTCACAATTTTTTCGCTCTTATTATTAGTTCTCTTCAATTGAAATAAGAAAATTACTGGCAAAAGTCATGCCTCGGAGTTTGTAATTCTCCTCCTGATTCCTCAAGAAATTGCAGGCTATTGCCGAATTGTCAGGAATCCCTAATGGAGTGACGTTGTCAGGGATCTCTGACGTTGTCATTCTTTAAAAGATATTTCTTCTTCGCTATTCTGTTTGTCGACGCTCCCTAAGGGGTCGTCTCTTTTCGAATTAAAATTCGTTACACGTCGATCGCTTGATACCCGAGGACTCTTTACATCCTTCCATTAGCATATAATCGCACGGCTCAGCGCGTATTTTAGGGATATATCATTCAGATACCGGGGACGAGCGAAAAGCGACCAATATTTTGCGAGTGCCAGCAACCAGACGTTGTCATAAACATCGACCCCATTGCTGATATCTCTCACACACACACACACACTCACTCACTCACTCTAACCCTCTCTTTCTCTCACACTCCACGGATATCAATTTTACGACAATTCGACATGCTAGACAAATACGGGGCTTTAAGGTACCGAGCGCGAAAACAATATCGACGGCACATGTCCGGAAGATCAGGCAAGATTCATGGGAGCCCGGAAAAGTGGCCCGGGAAAAAGAAAGCGCGGAGGGAAAAGCCATGGTAAAACGAGCCGCGCGCCCGTATGTATTTCACACCGAGATCAGTGAGATCAGTGAATTCCGAAAATCGCTTCCCAGGATTTCTTCGCGCTATTTCACTCATTGTCGCGTCTCGACTTGATTTAGAGCGAATGATCTTCGATTTCGAAAGAATAAATGGTTCAGTTTTTGCGATCTATCCGCGAACCAAATTGACGACCACATTAAGTTCGACTATGCGTGAATTTATTCATTAATTATTTTCCAGTTCAAAGTTCTACATGAAAGGAATTTGCTATTTGCAAGAAATTTTTATTTAGTCCTAATAAATGGTTATTTTCAATATTTACATGAAAATTATTTTATTTTAAAATATGACATCTATTAATGTTAATGAAATATTTAATTATATTTATTATTTATTTTAATTTAAACATTTCCTTTTAAAC
>VBVR01003651.1:0-16786 GCA_011638315.1 Tetramorium parvispinum
ATAATTTATATGCCAATAATTGACCCGAGAGAGTTAAATTAAGTTAATTTAAAGTATGTATTGTAAAGCAAATTAATTCATATAATATAATTATGTGTACAATTGTGTATAAAGAAAAAGAAAATTCTGAGATCACAATCAATTAAAAAAATAATATAAAAATGGCTAGTAAAGTAAAAACTTCAATAAATTAATGTTTTTAAGATTATATATAAGAGAAATACGTGCTTTAAAATCAATTTAATTTCGGAATTTAGTTTCAAAAAGCAAGTGAGAAGCAAGTTCATTTCAGAAGTCATTATTAATGTAAATTTTTCAGTATAAAAATCGAAATAAAAAATTAAAATTCGAACAAGAACATATTCGTTCAGGGGTACCGTGTATTCAGTGTGTTTTGACGTGTTCAACGTGTATTCCATGAGCTCACCTCAATCTTTTTGCCTCATCAATGAAAGGGCGCTTTTCGCTCTCGCTCAAGAGCTTCCATTCGGCGCCGAGCCTCTTCGAGATCTCCGAATTATGCATTTTCGGATTTTCCTGTGCCATTTTGCGACGTTGACCACGCGACCACACCATAAAGGCATTCATCGGCCGTTTAATGTGCTCGTTATGCAAGGTCTTAGACGACATCTCCATGAGTCGTTCTCTTTTTGTCTCGATGCTTAATTTAATTGCTTTCCTCACGAGTAGACGAGATTTCTGGATTAAAAGCTTGATAGATCACTATCTCAAGTGGATAAGATAACTTTCCGTACATCCTGTTGATATAGTTCCGAAGATTCTAGTAATGAAATAATGTTCAAAGAATCTTTTTATGTAATATATTTATTTTCAATAGTCCGTGGAGAGTTCCATCGAATTTTCTTGCTTGCCTATTCTTTTAGATAAGACCTTTTGAAGTTTTCTTTGATAGATTGTTGAGCCTGATGTATCGTTCAACATTAAGCGTTAACTAACTTTGACTTGTCGCGATCAATTAGATCGTTCTATCCTCAAACTTTTCAAATTGATTCACATTCACTGCACGAAAATGACGTTGATAATTAGGACATTCTTCGATGATTTGAGATGTTAACATTTTTTCCAAACAATTCCATTCAAATATTCAATAGTATCCCGCAAAAAAATTAGACGGTTCAATAAATAAATAAATCTTTATGCAACGCTCACAAGCGACAGCGACGTCTTTAAAATCTTTGAATCTTCGTCCGAGGATAATGAGTGCTTCCCAAAAAAATCGTGTATTTTTTAGAACTCCAAAATGTTTCCGAAAATATGGACGCCTTGGATCATCAGTTTCGAATCTTCTAATCGTCGAATTCTTCAGAAAAATTGCAATCGTCTATTGATCACTGGATTCTTCTGCGCGAAGGATTGTGCAGCTTTCTAATTCTTGAATTCAGTTTCACTAAACTAATCTGTCAACGGTGGCTCTTTCAAGAGAGGTATCGTCTTCTCTTGATCGTCACGGTACAGTTTATACTTCAGAATAGCTTCTGCGCTTCTGTGACGTAATTTCTTTTTTTCGAGCGACAGCCTGATCTGACGGACACGAGTCCTTTTGGTGCACTGACAGAATCGCGGGGGTTCCCTCAGGAACTTTGTGAAGCACGTAGCATCTGGGGCGAACCCGCGGGACGGAGCTTTCGCCGGTGCGGCTTGGCTCCCGTGGGATGTGGGGTAAAATAAGATAGCCGGCCAATCGCGCGTGGCGGCGCGGCCCCCACTATCTGGCGCAGCCAATGGGCGGCCGCGATTGGCCGCCGCGTCGGCATGGCGGTCCAGAGCGGATACGCGCGTTCGCGCAACAGGTGGAGAGAAGTCTCTATCTCCTCCGTTTCTTTCCCTCTTTCTGTTCACCTCCCGCACGCTCACGAAGACAACGACGGCGAGGGTGTGGGCGCGTTTGTCGTGCGGATTATCGTGCCGCCGTCGCCGCCGCAGTCGCCTTTCTGACCTCTCCGCCTTCCGTCGGTGGTCAGCCAGGTGCAGCCGGTCCATTGATACTTCCGAAGATAATGGCGGATAAAGAGATCGAAAGAATTTCGCGGGAAGGGAGAGGGTGGAAGATATGTGATTATGGGACTTTAGAGATGCAACTCGAATTTTTTCATCTCGATACACTGACAAAGCTTGCCTACGTTTCCTATATTTTTCTTCTTTGTATTCATGATAAAACATTTAGTTTATTTATTATTGCTCTTCATCAAAGCATAGAATTTCAAAATAAATTCGGCATTTATTTTTTTTAAGAATTCTTTAATAAGTATTTAAAGAATGCGAGTTATTCGAGTTTCCTTCAGTTCTCGAATATCTTATTGTTAATTAATAAGGCTATTTGTTTGTGGTCTAGACATATATGCTAGATGTTTGTTTACATATATAAAATCCTAAATTTTTCTTCTTTGTATATAATAAAACATTTAATTTATTTATTATTGCTCTTCATCAAAAAGCATAGGGTTTCAAAATAAATCTGGCATTTATTTTTTTTTAAGGATTCTTTAATAAGCATTTAAAGAATGCGAGTTATTTGAGTCTAGCCTTCAGTTCTCGAATATCTCATTATTAGTTGATAAGACTATTTGTTTGTGATCTATATGTATGCTAGATGTTTGCTTATATATATGAAATAACAGCCGAAATTTGAATATGAGTTTATCATTCTCGAGTTATGTTAATCTCATAAAATGTTCCAAAATTATATTCAATTTTTATTTTTGATTAGAAAAAAAAAGAAAACGTTATTATACATACATATATGTAAAACGGTCATAAACAAATATCTCGAGAAATTTTTAATAAAATGAAATGCGAGTAGTAAAAGACTACTCTAAGAAAAATTACATTAGTCTATTTATCTACAATTACTATAGAGATAACTGAATATCAATATAGCATAGCGTTTTATAGCGCTGAATAAAATCGAAAGATAAAAGAAGCCCGAGAGATGCAGAATTGAACAAAGGTACGAAATGATGTCGTTGATGCGTTCGGCGATCAACCGTCGACTTTCGTCATCAGGCAGAGAATTTCTTTTCTCGCTTTGTCCGCTGCGGAGAGATACACGAGCGTGGAAGACGGGCATAGAAGGCCAGGTCTTATAATAAATGTTATCAGTCGCGGCAGTGTCTTGTCACAGGGTGGAAAAGAGAGAGGAGATGCAACGAGAGGGTTGCGGAGAGGAGAGGAGAGATTGGAAGACGTCTCGAGTGATAAGGCGATAAAGAGAGAAGGTATAAAACGAGACAAGGGGGCTGGTGTGCGGGCGACAACATCTCCCGGTCGCCATAAAAAGGGGACTGCGCCGTCGCCATTGAATTTCCGGAAGGCGCAGGAATATTCATCTGCCGTAGAAAAGCGAATCTGTGTCACGCCGCGGAAGGAGATCGAGCCGGTACGTTTTGGCGAAAGAATGAAAGAAATGAGTCACGTTTTTTAAATGCTCGAAATGTATTGTTATACATATATAAAATATATGTATAATCGTAGGACAAAAAATATACTGTATGAAATAAATGCCCGTAAAAATTGCATGAATGCGTATATGTAACTTTTTTAAAGATAACACATACGTTTAAAGATGCAAATTTCATAAATTTTTTACAATTTCGGCAAATTATATTAATACAGAAATGAAAATTTTCATGTCTGCATTAATTCTTGAAATATATGTGAAAGTATATATTTCTGTTTAAAGAGATAGAAAATATGCACTTAAAAAAATTCTGATTAAAAACGAACGAATCAGAAAATCTTGATAGATCAAATATTCTGGTTATTATAATAGAACTCAATACTCAATACAACTTATAATAACCAGAATATTTGATCAATCCTACAAGACTTTTTTTATTCGTCCGTTTTTAATTTTTTTTAGTGTGATTTTTGAACATACAAATATTCATTAAGCTAAAAAAAGAGTTGAGATAGAAGAGTTTGGAGAAACAATTTATTCTCCCAATTTTTAGTGAGATCCGAATTTCCGGTGAGATTCGCTCGTCAGATCCTTTTTAAATTACACACCTCAATTTGTACTCAATCTGGCGTGACAAGGAACAAACACCTCGGGGTAATATAATGAAGGATCATCTACTCCGGAGTAGATAAACGGGCGCGATCGGCTGTCACGCGGGCCCCATTATTAACCACACAATAAATTCGCTCTCCAACGGTGTCCGTCAATGAGCGAGATATAGCGATCTACTATCGTTCCGGGGGCCCTTTATCGGCCCTCGTCTCTTCGTCATACATTCTGTCATTCACGGGGCGTGAACGCGCCTTTTATCGCACATCGCCGACAAGAGCCGACAGTGCAGAGGGGTGTGACGGTGTCTTTTTTTCGGGCAATTCAACGCTAAATCGACACAACTCCACATTCATATACTGAACAAAATAATTAAGGGATCTTTTTTTGTAAACGGTTGGACCATACAGCGAGTTTTCTAATCTTCTGAAGATTTCTTTCTGTAAATAGCTTCTATAAAAAGGCTTTCCTCAAATCTGGTATAATCGATAGAGTACCAAGAAAAACAGATTAATGAAATTATTTATTAGTTATTCGCTCATCAATTTGATTTCAAATTTCACTCAATTATGTCAATAAATTCTTTTCACAGATTCTGCGTTCCCTAATTTGTGGCATATAATTATTTATGTTATTCTGCCTTGAAAGTTTCCTCTTTAGAAAGGATTTTCTTGCATTAGAAATCAACTTTTGCGTGCAGAAGAATTGAAAAAGGGAATACTTTCGTAGCACAAAATACGGGGTGGGCTAAGTGATTTTTCGCGATTCCGACATCACGGACGAATAAGGGGCTTGTGAGTGGAGTGAGGAGGGGTTTTCATTTCTCGTCTTACTCTCCCCCACGGCCTTCTCGAGCACGGGGGTGCCACGCGACCGCTGATTATACCATTCATCGACTGGCATGGTCCGAAAGAGGGTTGCGAGCGTAAACGCCGTAACATCTAATGTACCCGCTTCTCCCTCCACTTCTTGTTTCCCGCCTGCTTCGATCTGAATGCTCGCTCATCAATGAAACAATTCGACTTCTCGACGATCTATCGTCGGCTCCTTAAGATCTTCTCCCTACCTCTTTAATTGGCAACATCCGTCTAATTGACGCGGCGTATGTAAAATCGCATTATTTGTGCATCTATTTTTTTCAAGCGTATGCTGTATCACACCAAATATATTTTAGAATAAATAAAAACGACGAAGAATAATAAAAATTTATAATATAAGTTAAGTTATTAAGTTATACGTTTTTTAGAAAAAAAAATGCTTAATTATTTCATCATGACATTACATTTTAGATTTTCTATATTTATAAGAATATATAGAAAAAATATTATAATTGAGTAGCAGGAATAGTTGGATTTTATATTGAACTGGTATAAATCTGCAAAAATAAAATTTATGGCAGCTTATACACAGAAAAGTTAGATTTAAGATTAAACCTTTTTACACGCGTAAAAATGTTATTGAATGATATAAATTTCATTCAATTACAAAGCGTAAAAATCGATATATAATAGCAAAAACAATGCGTGTGAATACAGAGCAGAACATGATCGTAGTGATTGCTGAAGCGACAACAAACGCGCCCCGCGAGGAAGGGGTTAACAGAGGCTGCGGGGGGTGAGACGGTTGGGGGTAGTCGAGAGGAGGCGACGCTGGCGTCGAAAAGCTCGCTGATTACTCCATTGTCGAGCCGGTTGTTTCAGTTAATCGCAACGCGCCGTGGACTTTTGTTGTCCTTTTACACGTCTGCAGCCTGCATTCAGGCTGATGCGTCCATCTTGATACTTAATGCCGTTAATGTATGTGAAAGTTTCAATTTTTGAGAGAGAGATTTTCAATAATAAAATTCCATTTGATAAATATAATATTATTCTCAATGAATGTACATACAACCATTGATGAATATCGGTTGAAAATAACAAAATCGTGATCTTTATAACAAATAATGATAATTATACATCTAATTAGAATGAGCAAAATTACACTGAAAAAAATTCTGGTTAAAAACGGACGAATCAGAAAATCTTGTAGGGTTGATCAAATATTCTGGTTATTATAAAAGAAATTCGGCTTATTATAATAGAACTCAATACTTTATAATTTATAATATTTATAATATAATTTATAATAACCAGAATATTCGATCAATTCTACAAGATTTTCTCATTTGTCCGTTTTTAACCAGAATTTTTTTTCAGTGTAACTAGAATGAGAAAAATTGCGATTAAAGTTTACAGAATAAATTTAAGGTCTCGAAAAGTCTTCATTTTTATATCAGTACTATTGTTGCATGGATTTGCTGCATTTTGCATACTTCAAATCCATTGACAAATGTATAAAAATAATCCAGAAGTGCATCATATCTTAGAAAACGTGAACTATGAATTCGCCAAGAAAAACCCGTTATGGAAAAAAAAAAAAGAACACTCCACAACGCGCTGCGGGCCGCTCTGTACGCGGCGTCAAGAAGTTCCGCGGTGGGATCGCGTCATAAATGTCGTCATAAACGAGACTCGATTGTCTCTCTGTGTATCGTTTCTCCGGCGACCGGACGAAAATCGAATTCCGTTTTGTTTGGACGAATCTATACTGGCATTCGGTATTCAGAGCGCGGCCCTCGACATATCAAAATAGAGCGCGCACAATAAGTTATTCGACCGAACAAAATCGAGGGGGCTGCGCGGAGCGGGGGCGAGGTAGGGGGAGAGAGGGCGACGGGAGGGTAGTATTTTATAGAGTCCCGTTCGGGTTACATACCGTGAATACATCGCGCGGAAAAAGGGTGGCGCGGGGGATGGGGTAGGACTCGCGTGTGACTGGAATACGTCATCGAGGGCCTACGGGGTTGAACTACCCCCTTCCCTTCACGGCGGCGCGCACGTATACTAATCTTCATTCGCTGTTTGACCAAGTGCACTTCTAAGTGCCTTTCGCCCTTGTGTCTCGAGGATCGTGGAAAAGGAAACTCGGTGGTTTTAATTCTACTTCGCGGAGTTTTGTTAGAACAATGAAAATGACTGCTGTGAAAATCTTCATGGAAATATTAGAGCGACAAGCTTTTCATTCCTAGGCCGACTTAGATCCTGTCTTTGCGCGATTTAATAGCGACTTAACGACTCGGGCTTGTAACAATTCCGATTCCATTTATCTTAATTTGAAAAAGTTAAGAAAGAGTGCGATCGCAAGCGGAGGGACATTATGCGAACGTGACGCGCTGTATCGCCCGGAATGATCGTTCGAAGTGTCCATTATATACAGGGTGTATCGTAAGAATGCCAGGCTGGCATAAAAGAATCGAGACATCGGGCGATCCTCGGCGGAAGACGACCTTGCAGCCTGTGTCCTGTCAGATGGACACTCTCTCCCTCTCTTCCCCACCCGCGCTAGATATCCCTCTGATTATGGCTGCGCCGCGTCGACGTGGTCGCACTATTAATAATAATCGGAAAATAATTATCCGACCGCGGGCCGAGCGACGGCGGTTCTACCGATGTGTGTGGGCGGCAAGCCGTGCGCTGCTGTGAATCGCCGCTAATTGTGAGGAATGACCGACTCGCGTGTCGGGCGATCGCTGATTCGACATACGGACGCTTTCATGACGGACAAGGCCGCGTGCTAACGATCCGGGGATCCAATCCTTACGATTATCGGGACGACGGATCCTCTGATCCGCGACGCCGAACCGTGGCGCGGATGAGCCGCGCGCCTTTTGAGACCACCTACGATGAAGCTTCTACGGTGCTTTTGGAAAATGTGAGGCTTATTCAAGACGTTACGTAATAGCAGTAATTTGCGCAATAATTTATTTTATTTAGATATTATAAATACTTTTTAAGAACAAATATAGATATACATTTTGTTTTGTTTACCGCTATCTTTCAAAATAAATATAAGTATATGATTTGATTAAAGAATTTAAGTTTCGTTTAAATTTTTTAAATTCTTTTCCAAACATTAATTTTGATTTAACAAGTTTGTAAATATATATATATATAAATCTAAATTAATAATAAATACAAATAAATGACGGAATAAAAAAATTTTGCTTCATTTACGAGTCGATGTCAAAGCATTGGACGTTAGATAAGAATGCAGTGAGAATTTAAAAAGAAAAAAAAACTGTCGCTCTATTAAGGATCTGTACTCTAAGAACGCGGTCGCGTAATTGCCGGACTTTGCACGCGACTCGACAAAGATACTCTCGCCAGGCAATAGAGGACAATGGCGGACTGTCGACATTACGGGGGACATTGTCGTGGCTCGATATGAGTCCCGTTGCCTCGGGTATACAAGCAGCAATATCGAGATCCTGCCAACCGCCCCTCGAACCAACCGCCCCGACCACTTTTCACCTACTTCCTACTCTTCGAAGCAACAACGCCTAGAAAAAAGTGAATGTTTGTTCGCTCAACTTGCATTCTCATGCATTGATAAAAAAACGTCAGCTCGTTACTGGAATTAATTGTCTAAAAACGATTATCTTCCGTCACTGTGTTAATCTGTGTTCTTTTCTAATTTTAATTCGTAATATATTAAAATTTTTATTAAATAGTTATTTGAGATTTATACCCTTTGAAATTATAATGTTTGCATCTCGTCACTGTATTCATTTTTTTAATATTAAGATATAAAATATAAAAATATATTCACGTTTTACTTTTATATTTAAATATTCACGAAAATATCTATTTCATCAGTTTCTTATTTGTCTAGTTTTTCATATCCCTTTTAAGTTAATACTACTCTCCAATTGGCGACGCACCTTTCGCGCTCGTTCATACGTATGCGTTCATAAACGCGGCTATTGTGACGGGCGAGTTTTTCGCAAAGGGTCCAAATAAGCCCTTTATCAATCTGATTCTGTATACACGCGCGAGAATGGCTGTCTGTGACAACGGCCCTTTTTCCAATTATCGACTCGATCGACCCTTTCCATTTGACTCTCGCGCCGAACTCGAACCATGATACTCCGTGATACAAGGCGAATCGGCCTTGATAGTGCTTTCTCTGCCCGTGAATGAAAGTAATAGTGATGCACTATGGAGATCTTTCGCTTTTTATCCTTGGTTTCTACTATATATTCACTTCCTAATTAATCAAGCATAGATATTTTTTCAAAGCTGTATTATTTTTAATAAGATATAGAAAAATGAATAATATATTATGATATGAAACAAAAAATATTGTATGTATACTAAAGCGCTGTAATTACAAATAGTTCTAATTGTTAGATTAATTAGTTTTTTCTTTAAAAAAATGTCAACTTAATATTATAATCTATTAGGATAAGGTTAAAGTGTAAGGATGTGCGATTGTTTCTGCAATTATGTATAAATAATGGAAATAAAATATTGTGCATTCGTAAATTTTGTATGCCATTTCCTTCAAACTCGATCGCCGTTGGCGTAGTCTGTCTGCTTCGTGTAATCGATTTGCGGAAATGTCAATAAGTAAAAACGTTATCGTGAGTCCGTCTGTGTGGGAAAGATAAACGGAGCGAGCAGCTTGTCCTTCCTTCTTATAAAGAAAACTACCGAGGTAAAGAGAAACGAGCGATTATTTGATTTCGAAGGAACATTGTGAGATCGATAAAATGGAAAATCGAGGCTTGTATATATAGACCTTCCTGTATAAAAAAACATCTTTTTGAAATGTTTAATCGATCAAATTGTTAGAAGTATTCGTAGATAAATCAAATATGTTCTTAACAGAGAGGTGTAAAGATACACATAATATATTTTTATCTTTATATTCCTTTTTCTCAGGCCCTGAGTTATCACATATTCGAATAATCTTTATTTTTGTTTATATATAATTGGTTACATTTCAAGCGATGGTTTTTCAAGATGATCTCTATCTGAATTTTAAAGAATTTGAAAAAGTCAAGTTTTTGTAATCTTGATTATTACCCATAACTTTTGATAAGATTTTAATTTTTTATAAACAGAATGATTAAATCCAATTAATTGCAGTTAATTGTATGAAAGTCCTTTCTATCTTTTTTTTTTTAGCATTGATTCGTTATTACGCTCGTAGCAGTTACGTATTTGCACAACGAATCATCTGCCCGGCAAATCTTCTTAGGTGATTTTCATTCGAATCCGCGCCTTTCATTCCTCCTCGAGAATAACGCGTCCCTTTACGCCGCGATAAGCCACCGGCGAATGTTATCCGAAGAACTTTCCTTTTCCTCGCGGCCGAGGAAAAAGGACAATTCCGTATTATTGCATTATATCCGGGGAGAGTGCCTGCGAAAATTGCCTCTTACGTAGATTATCGAATTATTCTGCAATCGAGAATAAAAAAAAAAAAAAAGACAAAACTCCTTTCCAGACCGCAAAAAAATCGTTTCATATTTAATTTGATTAATTAAACAAAAGAATTCTAGTTTGTTTCCTATCTTGACATTTCTGCATTATACAAGGAAGATTCGCACGCGAAGTCAGCTTAAAATATAAAGAGATTTCCAAAAATAGCTATTAATAATTATTAAAAAAAAAATCTACTGTTTTACGCGCGCGAGATTTTCCAGGACTGGTAACTTTTTAATCGATGCAACACGTTCGAATTATTGAACAAACTGGTGCGCAAATGAACTCGGCAGCTCTATTTCCGTTATCCTCGCAAGAGCCCGAGTTACGATAATAGTGTGCGTTTAATATAAGAATCAGTCGTGCCATTGCAATCTACAGCAGACACGGGTAATTGCTTGCGGAGTTCTCGTTATTGCGATCGCTATCAGTTCGTCTTCCGAAATCCTAACTGCTTCTTACTCGCACGAGAATACAATATTACCGCGCAGTGCAATTATATTATACAGAATAGCCGTTGATGATCATACGGGGTATACGATATTTCTCGCCACGAAAAATAAAATAAAAAAGTTGAAATGTACGTTTTTTTTAACAAAAATATTCGAGAAACACAACTTGGATAAATAAAACAAATAAGATATTATCTTGTTGCTCATTTTGTCTAAATAAAATATCATCTGAAAAGTGATTTTCAACGATATTCAATTTTACACATTTTTATAATCTCAAGTATTCAATCTCGATGTTCGAAAAATTGTATTTGACGATATTAAAAATAAGGCTTATCAAATATCTCGTGATAAAAGAAGGTGTAATATTGTCGTAGTGACTAATATAAAAAACTGCACAGATAAATTTATCATAGCTAGCATGTACTTTTTCTCTCTGCAATAGATAAAGTCGCATTATATCGAAGCCGAGAAATTTGCGACGCGCATAAATGTCTTGTATACATTTCATTGCGGAAATGAAGCGAATCGGCAGATACCCGCATAGGAACATTAGAGACGGTATCTGATACAGTCGAGGTGTTTAGGAATTACCAGACAGTTTGTGCTCATGATGAATTTCCACACTTGCATTTGTCCTTCACGTTGATTGTAATTTTTTGGCGTTTATCAATCCAAAAGATCTATTCGAATTCAATATTCTTAAGCAATTATAAAAACAAAAAACAAAAAAAGAATCGCAGAAAGGATATATTTCAAATTATTGCATTAGTTTATAACATTAATTGTTAAGTTACATGTAATATTATATCATCTTTTGTATTAAATTTTAAAAATATATATAGATATTATATGGAATAGATAAATGGAGAAATTTGTATTTTTTTTTAATTTTATGTCAAGATTAAAGGATTTACAATAAAATAGAACTATAGTTCTACAATTCTTTCGGTATTCCTAAATAACAGCAACTAGTCGGTATTGCACTTTAACTCGGTCCCGATAGCCGACGATATACAAGGACGAGGTCGGATTTGCTACCCTTTGTGCTATTGTGGCTAATACGGATCCAATTCGGATCCGCCGTACGCGATACGGCACTATCAGAATCCTTAAATCCTGTTTGCACCCATTGTCCAACTTGGCCAGACTTTAGTCCTTTCAAAGCATCGACTATCCACCTTCGTGACTGAACAATTCAACCTCTTTAATTTGTCAATTTATTATTTCTTTTCTCAATCCTTTCTTTACTTTTATATTCAATTTTGTTCTATCGATTATTTTTATTTCGTTCGTAAGATTTAATGTTTCTATTGCGTTTCTTTCCAGCAGTTTCCCTTACGTGGGACTTAATATACAAAATCTTGAAAAAGGATAAATACGCATAAAAAAAAATAAATAAAAACTAATTTCGTTCCAAAATTATTAATTTTATGACGGTTGACTAATTATATATTATTCGTTAATTTAATTAGAAGTGAATTTTTTGTTGTCGATTGAGCTTTATCGAGAAATATCTTTCTTGTCGACGGTCGTGCGGATTTATCAACGTACGAGAACAAGTCTGCTCGGATGATACCGTGAAGATTGCAGTGCTCTGCAATAAACTCTCATGGCTATGATTTCAAGTCATATTATGTGTTAAATTCAGATATTATTTATTATGGCTTAGTATTATTTTGTGAAATAAAAGAAAAATGCTTGTAAAAATATCTCGGCGGTTTTACAAACAAAAAACTATTTTATTACTGTAGAATTTATCGATCGGTCGCAACATTGAGCTTGAAGATTTCCTTCGAGATGGCACCTGCTCAATTCAAAGCTAGACAATTGCAATATTACGAATTGCAATGTACATTTTAAATAATTTCATGATATATCGATAATAATTAATATCATTATTAATCGTTAAATTATTATATCGTCAAAATTGCAGTATTCTTAAACAGAACATATTATAATCAACAAGAAGAGACAATAGTGTTAAATACATTGATCATAAATTAAATTTCAGAAATGTATATGTATATGACTTATGTTATAGCGAGAAGAATTCGAGAGATTATTAATGTTGTATTTACTCGATCGATGCCGGTTTTTCCCCTCGTTATCGTTATTATTACCGTCGTTATTCGCGCGGCCATTATTACGCAGCGAATCAAAGTTCTCGAAAACAGAGGTAAATTTGTCGGCGGATTAATTATTCGATTTGAGGCGCGGTGAGTTTTCTACATTTGCGAATGGCGCCGAATTAAAGAGACACATATAAACCGCGCGTGTCACACACGTGCGCGACGGGGGAATTCCCTTTTTTTTTCCTCGCGCGACAGACCACCGTGTCAGTGTGTCGACGCGCTTAATTGGCTCGTTATATTAATTGAATTTCATTATCCGTCGGTACGACAATGAACAGCGTCGTTCAATGAACGAGAATGAACGGGCCGAGCGGCCGCATTTTCCGCGGTTGATTACCGAAAAACGTTTCACGCGCGTTTGCTGAGCCGGCGATTCAAAAAACGCAGACAATCCGAGCGGCACAAATCGTACTGGCGCTCTCGCGTCCGCTGTGAAAATATTTTCCATCGTGCGCGTGTAAAATGTCCCATGTGTTGATTAAACCCTAGCTAATTTTTCTTACCGCCAATCAACGCTATCGATGTAAACAGAATTTGCATGGAGACTCTAATTTTGAAAATTTTTAATACAAGGGATTTTTAATTTCGGAAGTAAAATTGTTATAATTATCTATTTTTCCTACTTTTTATTTAATTACTTTTGATACTTAATGCAATTCGTCTACCGTGTGCAGAGTGGTTAAAAAAAAGTTGATAACAGAGGAGACAATCTATCTTTGATTTAACAAGCTCATTTTTTTCTTAATTTATATTATTAATTAATTATTCATTAAATAATATATATTATTTATTTTATGAGTAGTTTAAATTTATTTCGAAATAAATCAATCGTATGAATTCTCCGTGTCTGAGATAAATTAACAGAAATATCTCAATCTCTCGTAGTGCAGCAAGATTCGCCAATCTGACTGCTGTACCGCGATACAAATTGTCAACTTGTCTTACAGCTCGCGTGAGAATAATTGCTCGCGCGGCTGAAAAAGCCCGCTAAATTAATTGATTATTTCGCGCTAGCGGTTCGGAGCTCGGCGTCCGTTTTCCGCCATCATGACATGTCCGTCGCGGCGTGCCGTCTTCGCCATCTCTCGCAGAAACCGATTTATGCGGCTGACAGCAACCATTGTGCGTTCTCGGGGCTGTCATTGTCCATTCAAACAAATTGACCGCCGGCCGGCCGGCCGGTCGGTCCATTGAGCAATCTGCACAGGGAAAAGGGAGAAAAATGGCGTCACGAGCACGGCCGAAGCGACACGCCGGCAGATGCGATGGAAAAACTCGCGTCACAGAGATTCCCCCGCTGTCTTATTATGGGACTTTCCCGCGGATCGTAAATCTCTTCCCGCGATCGGCGAATCTCTCGGCACGCACGAGTAAGCAGTCGCGAACAAAACGGGAGGCCCCGATAGTCTCACTCCGCGAGGTTTACAAAATATCGCCCTTTGTGCGACCGAAAAGGGAGAATCTCATCGCGCGGTGCAGCAAATCGATCTTTCGGCGTTCGATCGACCATTAATAGTATTTTTTTACAAATGTATTTTCTAGATTCTTTTCAAGGATAGAAAAGAAACTCTTACAATTGCTATAACAAAAAACTGCCATTTAAATGATGAATTAAAATTTAATTGACATTTAATGACTAATATTTCATACTTTGGATACAAGAGACGAGAACATGCGCGTTCTAATTAATTCTGTAAGAATGACGAGTTATTTACAATGGGAATATAATGGACAACAATGCTTCTTAACAAAATGTTTTTTATGCTTAGATTTTCTTTAAATTGTAACTAATTATTTTTAAGGTAGAAGAGAGTAAATGTAAATGGCATATAAGCTAATATTTTTATTTGTTTCTTGATTTGACTCTGCAAAAATTATTTTGGATGTGATTAGACTCTCAATATGATAATGGCGTCCGTTTAGACGCAACAGTGAAACATTTCATTATTGTTAGCCACTGGAGAACGGAATGGTCAATGTCGGAACCACACATGATCATCAGCTTTGCAATCAACTTTTGGCACTCATTCTTTTCCAAAGACTTTGAAAAAGCCTTCTCAAAGACTTTAATTTTACACAAGTAATAGCAGCCGGCAGGAGGTGCCGATAAATTTTTTTTTCCATCTGCCATTCGTTTCCGCCTGAATCAGCGAAGGGAAGAGTTTTTGTCTCCGGAGAACTAATTCAAACGGGAGATTAGTTTCGGACGCGTCTGCGTATTGAAGCAATGTGTGTGAGAAAAAAAATCGTACCGACCGCCCAGCGTGCGAAAAGAATCGCTGACAAGTGATTTTCGCACGTGGCAGTATCATGTTGAGCGTATGTTAGAAGGATCTCTTAGAAGGATCGAGCGATGCAATGTACTGTTGTTCATTATCAAGTAGAAAAAGACAAACTTGTGTAATGGCGTAATTTTCACGAGATCCTGTTATCTTATCACGGATGAATGAATAACCGATTAGTCTGGACCGGTTCCGGTATGCTGATCACGAAGAAATTAAACTCAAGCTCGTCGACAATTCGTCTCGATTTAAACTGTTTCGTAGACAGTTTCGTAAAATAGTCTCTCGAGTTTGAGATAACGGCGACGTGTTTCTGAGATCTTTTCAAATTGAAACCGGAAATGGCCAGAAAAAGAAAAGGGGAATCGACAGATCGGAGCTGCAGCGTGGAAAAAATTTTCAGGAGAAAAATATCGGCGAATTTTGTCCGTGCGATTAAAGACCTTTGTGAGTCGATAACTCGCAAATTATTCCCCCGAAATCGTTATCCTTCGCCGAGAAATTTATCGATACTAGACGAAAAAGGAGACAGAGGGCGAGAGAAGAGGGTAGAGGGAGGAGACGTGTAGTTAATAACCCGTTGCTTGTGACTCTAATATTATGGATATCGTTGTTTGCTCAGCCGCCGAGAAGGGACGAGAGCGAGCCGGGAGGAAACGCGAGAGCGCGATCGATGCATTTATGCATGACGCGCGAATCGAGCAATAATATTTTCCTTCTCCTTTCGTCCCGTCGGTGACGAGGAATACGTTGCACGCGTTCCCGCGTGCGTCTCCGCGCGAAGAATCGTACGCTTTCGTCGCGAAATGGTCTACGACAAGTCCGCGTTGTCGGCGATTTGCAAAGTGGACAAATAGACGAATAGACGGACGGACGAATTTACGGACGGTACGTGTATCTATCTCTCTCTCTCTCGCAAGAATGGGAAACTTGTAAAACGACATTATTACAATACGCCAGTGAATCTGGTGAACGAGGTAGACTGTGCACATCTGAATTATAAACGTAAAACGGTGCAGATCGAATTGAAACAATGCTCTTCTCATTAGTCTTACTTCTCTTCGCCGACTTGTCATTTGAATATCGTCCATTTTCGCGCTGCCATTATTTCGCCGATCACGAAGATTAAGCAACACCCGACATTTAATTCAATTCAATCCTCACCACCCGTGACCGCCTTTTACCTCTCTTTCAATGCGCAACACGGACAATAAATACTGGGCGCGCTTTTCTCTCTCTCTCTCTCTTGCTTGCGTTTTCCGCGACAAGGCATAGTTACCAAGGAGAGACACGAGATACGGATACAGAAGGAAAAAGAGGGATCCGCGGGGCAGCGCGGACGGGAAAAGGAGATAACGGGAGTCTCCGCGAGGAAGACAAAGGGCCAGCGGAGAATTAAAAGTATCGCGGACAAAGCCGCGGGACAAGACGCGGGAGCTCATTTGGTGTCTCCCAGTGAATGGGCGTTCATTATGATGCCGCCCGGTACTAACAATCGGGTTCATTTTGTCTCTCCTGCTCGCGGCAACAATGGCGCGGATGGGAGACGAAGAAGATGGAAGGGGGTGGAAGGGAACGGGGG
>VBVR01003652.1:0-16815 GCA_011638315.1 Tetramorium parvispinum
AAATAACAGCATATATGGACGAGATTAATTTTAATAATAAAGTAATAAAGTCTAAAATCTGTTGCGCGCGCGCGCGCGTGTGTGTGTGTGTGTAGTATTTAGGATCTAAGGATTATAGATTCGTCGAAAACGATAAAATGATTTCAAAAATAAAAAATTCAAAAATATAAATCATTAAATTGATAGACGAAGTAACCTTTTACCAATTTCGTCTTTCGAAAATTATCACTGGAACTAGCATTTTTGTCAAAATAACCTTGGCATTTCATGGATTTATTTTCTTTCGATCTCTGTATTTTTTAAAATTCAGTAATACGATACATAATACAACTTTTAATGAATTAACATGACTATTTATTAAAATTACTCATTCGCCGACAGTTTCAACGATATACCTACGTATTGACTCTTCATTCATGGTCTTAAATAGCATACTTTCCATATTTAGTATATTTAACCATTTGCGGAAGTTGAAACGATATTTTTAGTTAAAGAAAAATTTAGATCACGTTAACCTACCTTGACCGGTTGTTCCTTAACCGGTTATTCACAGGTGGATCTGTCCTACAAATACTAGTAACACAGCACGGAATAACGCTGCTGCGCACGCGATAAGTCGATTACACACTGATTTCTAAAGGAGAATGTCTGAGAGTTTCAAGCGTTTCCAACGCTTCGAGAACGATTACTTTCATATTACTCTACGAAGACTAAAATATCTCATCTGTATAGTGAAGCAATATATATGAATAACCCCAGTTAAAGTTGAATTCTTTTATATAAGCGTGTGAACGAAATAACAAAAAAAAAAAGGAAACAAAAAATAATTGACGTATCCTCTCTTAAAAAGGAGATGTAGAGATTTAATTGTTGCCGCTTTTCCGCGATGCTGACTGGATCTCTTGCTTGACTTACTTCGGATTGTGAGAGTAGTTGTCTTTTGATTAAATTTTGACAGCTGTTAAATAAATTGGTTATCAAAAATAAAATTTAGACGCGCGCGTAGCGCGCGCTTGTGTTGCTAGTTGCAATAAAAAATGACTGTAATATCGGTATCCAGCATCACCTTAAGCAATTTATATTTATTATAATATCCTAATTAAACTATGCAAAATCTTACTAAAGTGACCGCCATAATGTATGCTTCCTATAAATAAAACCGAGACTTTCAAATGTCTCTGATATTTACCGTGGATGAATGCATTAAGTCTTCCAATGATGATTAGCATATAAATGAGTCTGCAAATACCATTTGTATTCATTCAAGACGGCAATATACAGTGTAACAGCTCAGATACTATCGTAAAATACTCAGAAATATATTGTTACTGCTATGATTTTTAATCTCTATAGTATTTTTCATAAAATATTTACAATTTCAGACAATATTAGCGATTTCTTATATTATATTCTATTTAGTTAGTTAAGTAAAAATAATATAAAAAATATTAAGGAGTATGTAGTATACGTAATGCAGATTTTACCGAGCTTTTCAGATATAAAATGATTTTTGCAAAGATAAATTTATATAAATATATAAATATATAATTTATTTTTGAAAATAAATAAATATTTATATAATTGCAAGTTAAATATTTATATAATATATAAATATTTAACTTGCATAATAGATACATATATGTCTTATTTACGTGGCTAAAGATGTTTCTCGTTTAGTATACTATTGTAGAATACTATTGTACAGTCTATATGCAATAAAATAAAGATATGCGTTCAAAACAGGTATTATGCAGATTTCATTACAATATATGCGGTACACGGTGATATATTACGTGTCATATAGATATTACTTCCTTCCACGATGATGTACGAGCAATAACATCAACAATCCGATATAACCCGATTAGATATAGCGAAAAGACTAAAGCGTCAACGCATCTTTTAAAATTTATACACTCTATAAAATGCCATTATCGTAATCACATATCCTTCATATTTAACGAAGTAAAACGTGTCACGCTTATGCGCACAACGATAATGTGACACTTTAAAAATCGACATGAACATAACTTATTATAATCGACATAAATAGCATCTTATTATATTTTAATGGATTTTAATAAAAGAGAATATAATTAGTGTAAAAAATTAGATTACACTTTTGCTGTTAACTTTTTACAATTATAAAGTATTAGATAGATAAGATACAGATAAGCTGTAGAAATCTAAAAGAGAAAAATATTATACGATTTAAAGAATTCCATTGTATTTTTATTGTCTATTTTTTGTTGTATACTATGAGAGAACTCTCTTCAGTTCTTATTATGCTTTAGCATAACAGTAAAGATAGTCACCGTTACGTAAATGTGAAAATAAAAAGATAGGATCGGGAGCTGTTAAGTAAAATTCACGTGGAGGAATACTTTCGGTGCATCTTGTACTTGATACGTCAGAGATTAGCTTCTGCATAGATAATGCATGGATATGGAAAGAGGTCAGAAGTTAAATATATTTAACTGCACTATTTCATTATCTCAGATATACATTATAATTATACATATCAGATAATAGACGTTCCTTTTTCTACTATTTTCTAATAATTTTTATAAAAACATGTACCTATAATGGCATCCATCAATCAATCGATCCGCTGATTCAATTTATTGAATTTTCACGGTCGCAACCTGTTAAGATTAATTGAGATAAATGATTAATGCGATATGAAAAGTTTTTGTTGTGTATTAAACCATTATTGAATATGGATTAATGTGCACATAGTCAATTCTAAATTTATTAATTCTAAAATAAGTTCCGACACTTGAAACAAATAAATTTATCAATATGTTACATTTGTAATGTCAAATTATGATATCAATTTAAATCACTTTTAAGTTATTTCTAGTACTGCTGTACTGTTCAATATATCGTTAATTTAACTAAAACAATTGTGTTGAATAACAACATGTTAATTACATGTTTTATGTGAAAATAGTAATTTCGACACATATAATAATTAAAAATAACAAAATATTATTTACTTTTATTTAACTCAAAGAGTTAGTTTAAATTTGATCCTGTAATATTTTAACAATGTAGAGCCATTTTTATTTCCGTGTGTAATAAACCTTTTAAATTGTTTTGAAATTTCTAAATATTCATTGTATAAATATCAGAAGAGGTCAAAATATATACACTTGTCTCCTCAATATTATTTCGTTATGTTTTAAATTTGAACAATCATCCTCGTATGTCAATTGACTCTGATTTTTTATTGATATTTCCATTGTGTTTTATCTGAACCGATTATTGGCTTTAATGTATTAAAATAAATTTCTTCAGAGAAATTGAACAATGCGATGAAGAGAATGCGAACATTAGTCCATTCAATCAAAACGACAAAAACCTTGTTTTATAAGATAAAAAGAAGTGAAGAGAAAAATTTAAGACATAAGTTTTGTTGAAGAACATAAAGGAAAAATAAGTATGAAGATAGTTACACGCACATTAGTAAAGAATATTTTTTGATAATTCAATTTCCTTTTTTAATAAACATGCCAATCTTATCTCGTACTTAGTGTATATTTTTACTTAAAATTTATTTATTAAATAATTATTATATAATTTTACATATATTTATGTCTTTAATCTTATAAAATTAAATATTTTATAACTATTCGTATGTAGCCACATTGCAGACATTTAGAAATTTAATTGAGTGTTACATAATTTCCACAATGTTTCTACTGCATAAAAGCCTAAAAAAGACCCGTCAAATAATCATTATCGTATAAAGGTCACGAGCAAAAACAGCTGGATAAAACTTTCAGCAAAACCGCAGTGGGGAAAAAAAGGATCCTTAAATAACTCTTCTCCTTTGTTCCAGCGCATAAAAGTTCCCAGAGGGATCATACTCAACTAGGCGAGACCGCTTCTTATCATCTACCCCAGTGATATCTAGATATAGTGTCTACGGGGCCATCAGAACCATTCTGCTCTCTGAGATGGTAAATTTCGGAGAATGATAAGGTCTGTTAAGGTCGACACAGTTCCGTCGACCGACAGCACATTAACCGGAAGCTTACGTCGGAAAATGGTAGAATACGAAGTGTAAATTGCGCAAAATAACCGAAGGAAAGCCACGAAAGCAAATGGGAGCGAAAGTGCTATCGCCGGCGTCAGCAATGGTTCTGGTGGCTAACCAGAAGAGGTAAGCGCTGTTGCTAGGCAACCTGTTGCCACGGTGTCCGTATGATACGATGGAAGAAAAAGCTCACTAAAGCATGACACTGTAAGCGAGGCGAGAAAAGTGACAGAGTTAGAAGAGATAAAATTCAGTCGGTTTGAAATGATAAAAGTCATTTCGAGTATCAAGAGAGATACAGTCGTGCTGCACATACAGATTGTAGGAGCAAATTGTAAAAATAAGTATTCAAGTTTTTAGATAGAAGAAAAGAGTTCGGTAAGTTTTATCAAGTAAACTTTTATGTGTAACAGTTTATTACTAATAATCTCTGGAGTGTATGCGAGAGACAGAGAGAAAGAGTAAAAACGATAGATTAGTTGGAATAAGTCAAAAAGTGTTTGATTATTATGGCTTTTACTATATAATCATTGTTTATTTTTGTGCAAAAAAATATATTTTGAAATCCTCTAATAAATAGCAAATATAAAAAACAGCAAAAGAAATTAACAACTTGTATTAAAAAGTGAATGTTGCTCCATTATTAAAAAATATAATCAAGTAACAAATGTATATTCGTTGGGTTTTAATGAGCCCTGATTATGTTTTCATAATTTAAAAATGAATGAAAAATTAAAAATAAAAGTTTTCTAAAAAAATATAATTGTGAAGTAAAATTTTCCGCAGAATTTATCTTTGATTATTCTGGATTTCGCATATGTAAATTAAACATCAATTAATCACGTCACTCAACATTAACGAACGTTTCTTGATTCAAGTGAGAGGCTGCGTAACATGTGGATCGAGTAGAGAAATTCAACGTGTGGTTAGCCTTGTGTGGCTAGCGAATTTGTTAGCAAGCGGTTGTCCATAAATTTGCATCAAGCGCGACGAAAATGTGCGGGCATGGGCGTAATTCTGTCCTATACTTTGAAATGTCGAAAGTGCGGCTAATAGTCCCGTAAAAGCTAACATTTCCCGAGAACGGTAACATTTAACGAAATACGAGCACGTTAATTTGCGACCTATGAAATACCATGATCAAAGCTGAGGATACGATAGGACAATAGACCCTTCGAATCCATCTCATACGAGATGCTTGATCTGTGAACAGTTCAGTAGAGCCTATATTGCATTTCAGCACTGTTAGCTACACAGACTCCTTACGCAGCTTCCATTTACGAAGTTAAAGGCCTTTCGAATTCTCTATTGAAATCCGTAATTTCAATATTACCGAAAGTTAAATCAAATTTTATTGTTGTTCGTAATGTAATTTCTCTTTCTTTCATATACATATTCTCATTCTCTTCTTTCATCTAAAATAAAAAAAGTTTTACGAAATTTTTCTTGCTCTAAAATATACGTCTGTAAAAGAAGAAAATTATATGTCGAAAAGAAAATATCTTCAAATGCACATACATTAATAGTTAACTCCAGCAATTAATGACTGTATTTTTAACTGGCTGGTACCGATACAGAAGTTTTTCTTGTGCAGTGCAACAACATTTATTTAAAAAGACTGCAATCATTTTTACATTACCTGGTGACCCTATCGACATTTAAGAATGATATTTTAGTTCATTTGTCCTTGTAACTTGGTTTTTCTTGAATAAAATATGAATATCATAAGTGATCAAGTAGATATAAATAATCACGCATGACATATATGTTAGAATATTTTTCAATCCATTTTTAAATTAATTTCCATTTGGAAAGCCATAAATAACAGTTAAAAAAATTAAATTAAATTAATTAATTAGTTAATTAAATAAAATAACTGATTTCGTTGATAAATAAAAAAAGATATTTTATTAAATCTTAATATACATATATTGAATAAATTAATGATCGGATTAATTGTAAGTAAAAAATATGTTAAAGTTTAAAATCAGAATGTGCACTAATGAAATATGTCGAGTTCAACAAGATTTCCGCAATTGGTTTGCATCACTTCCGAAATAATGAAGTCATTAGTAACTTTAGCTAGTAGCTAATAACATTTCAGTAGTTTGGATCAAATTAAGGATCTCCGTTGTTTAGGAATCATGATTGGTATACTAATGACTAGAGCAAGTCTCTTGTCTGCAATCCGTTCTTCAAACAAATCTTTAGTGTAATATAATTTTAGCTTTAAATTTCTAACAATGTTTCACTGAAATTTTATTAAGTTTTATTTAAACTTTGCTAACTTCTATTTAGCTCTAATCAAGCTCTGTATATTTAAAATCAAAACGTAATTAAAGTTAATAAATATAAAGTTCAAAAATACGGGAAATATTTGTACAATGTTAAATAATAATAATTTATATAAAATGATAAAAAAATACATTCAATTACAAAATTAAATTTGCATATAAGTACAAATTTATATGCGAAGAAAGAAAATAAATAATATATGTTAAATCTATATCTTTTATACTCTTAAAGCGTGAAAACAAGCATTTCTTATATTTAAGCTGGCAGAATACATTTCGACATAGCATTGCTTCTATTCTTCGTATCAGTAAAACCATATTCTCAGTAGCCTAAGATGAGATGAGACGAAAATCCTATGGTCTCATACAAGGTTTTGTGAAGAGTCAGCAGCACTCGAAAATCTTATCACGTTCACGTATAATCTTGGATTCGGCTAAGCAACTCGTTGAATACAGAGCTGAGCATACGTTGTATCCGACGTAATATTCATTGATGCGATGTGCATAAATATCGATTGTCCATTATAGTGACAAAATTTTTACTTTCAATATTACACGTGAATACACGTGTAATATTGAAAGTAAAAATTTTGTACACACATGATTTTCATTCAAATTTGCGAAACTGCGATTAATTATTCTTGCTAAAAAGTTTAATTGATGCATGTAAGAGATTGTTAAGACGATACTGTTTATTCGACAGATCTGCGTCGCAATCATCTTGTCAAATATTTATTTTAGGCAACTAGGACATATAAACTATTATATAGGGAATCTAACGAGCGCAGACAATTAATCTTCTAATCTAATGCATTAAGCAAATCACATTTACAAAAAATATAGCTCCGTACTACATATACATATAAATATCATTTATCAAACCATGGCAATAAAGTGCCTCGATAAATCTACGATCGCGACATGTAATGCCAGTTGAAATTCTTCAGTTGGAAAATAGACTATCGACTATACACATTTATTACTGACAAACTTGTACGTACGTGAAGAGTGTCTCTTATAAAAGTGACAAATAAAATTTGCATGGTAACAATAAAAATTCAAATAGAGAACAAGATGCAATCAAGATTTGCATAGTTATTATTATGTATTTACAAAAGTTTTTTAACTTTGTAATAACTAATAGAATTCTTTATTATATCATATGTGTACCTCGATAACAATTGCGAATTGGTAATTAAATTATTTGAAATGTAATCTTCGATTGCGTACCTCTCTGCAGCTGGCGAGAACAATATTTATTTGGCAGTAAAAACTACAATTTACTTTCGCCTCACACAGCTGCACTGAAAGCGAACGTAAAAACGCGGAAAACAAAGGCAGTGTAAAAAACGTGATAATGGCCTGTTGTTTGTAATGCAGATTTTCGTGCATTAAGACCAGTTTGTTCCACATTTTCATGCAGAGACTGCATGAAACTGCACATCAACTAAGCGTTTGTGATAAAATATACAAATCGTAAGACACTGCTGATAAATACATATATGTATGCGTCTAACTATTCTTATAATTCTATTACTTTTATCATATTGAAATAAATAAAAATATTTTTCTTTAATTTTTTATGTATTTAAAAAAATATGGTCTATGTTAACAAAAGAAATTGTTTAAGAATTATAGTTTAAGAAATGTCTCAAATACATAATAATTGTACTTAAATTATTGATAGTATTAAAATTGGAATTAAATTTACAAAATAATATTTTGTAATTAAATTTTATGGAAATTATAATTTAAAAGAGTTTAACGAAGAATAATGATCACAATCTAATTTAATTTTTTTTCCATTTTTCTTAAACGGTAAAATGACACCTAATTATTATCGGTACGAGAAATCTCACACAAAGAAGTCAGACCTCTAAGGAAAAAAATAGATGAATCTGAAGATCGAGTAATTTATTGGAATCTATGTCGTAATTCTCAAGGGCCGAACCAAATAAGGAGAAATTCAATTATCTGATATAACGAGAAATCAGCCGTCCTTTCATGGTTCGGGTATCAACGTGTAATAAAACGAATTGTAAAAAAATATATATACGAAAAGCAAGAAACAAAAATAATGCAAAATTAATACATTCAATAATTATACGATAAGAATTATTTTTCTAGTACAAGTTAATAAAAAATGAATATATCTAGGTCTGTATATAATGTATTATGACTTATTGTTATAATTTTAATAAAATTTAATGTTCGAATAAGATATGTATATTTTATCATAAACTCTTTGTAATTTGATAAATACTAAATAATATTTTAAAAGAACAATAATTCTTTCTATAATATTTTATGATTTACAGTGGAGTATCATGATAGATACCAATAAAATCTCAATAAGTAAAATTTCTGATTTGTAGCTTTTTGAACTGAAATGTAAAACCATGTAACGAGTTCAATCCGACCCGATTTCCGATACCAGGCACAGTTATTTCGTCCTCGCATGTAGCAATCAAATATTTTCATTCTTATTTTAAAAATTATTTAATAATTTGAATTTAAGATAATATCACGTGAGATAACATTAGATATTATGAGAGATATTATAAGAGATATAATGAGATAACATCATGTAAAATTATTAAGTATTTTAGTATCTGTTAATATATTATGTTAAATAGTAAATAGTGAAGGCACATAAGAATAGAGAAGAGAGTAATTAAAGACAAGACTCAGTGCAAAGAATAAAATCAAACTTTGCCATTTTCAATTACGTCATTTAACAGTAATGACAGGATGAAAGTTTGCTTCGTGTATCTTTTAAAAGATAAGTCTACGAAACTTACTGTTTCAACTGTTCTCTTTCACTTGATGATGAAAACGTAATGTTTTATCGAATAAAACAATACTTTCTTTATATTACAATGCATTATTTTCAAAATATTTTCTTGTAATTTATGATTCTTTAAAATCGTAATCAAATTAATAATAAAAAAGATTGGCAAAAACATATTACATTAAATAAAACATATTACATAAAACATATTACAATAAATTAAATTTTTTGTCAAAATTTGACCTATATATCAAACAGTTATAAAAAATCAACTATACATATTTTAAAATTTTTGTTAAGTTTTAGTTTAGAAAGTTTATTCAATTTCACAACATCCAATAATATAAAGTTTTATTCTTTTTTGAGAGAATTTTTCTTCATTAGAAAAATGACAATCTTTGAAATTTATGCAATTTGTACACTTTGATTAAGATAATGTAAAAATTTTCATCTTTTATGATCAAACAAAATTGCAAAGTCAAAACTTAAAATTTTCGCTATAACGAAGTTCAAATTTCTGGGTAACTCTAAATTAACATATTAAAAAATCACTTTCAAAATCGGAATGATTACTAGTCGGATATCTTTTAAGTAATTTGACCTCACATACACACACACACACGTGAATTTTTTAACCGGAATTTTTCTGAGCTCTACAATTTCCGCTTTTATTTCCTGGGTCTCGAGTTCATCACGTGATTCACTCCTTTGGCCACAAGCTTCGTTTTTTCCACTCGCCAAACGAGAATCTCGTGAAACCGCGTCTATTTCCGGTCCTATCTTCCCCGCGACGCTGAGTTGGATTGGCTCGTACTACTATACCGTGGACGTGTGCGCGATTCAGTTTGCAACGTTCTGCAGAATGTCAGTAGTCGCCCTGGCAACCCCATGACAGAGATATTATTGGTTCAGTAGTATGTGATGAAAACTCGATACGTAGATAAATACATATGACGTTTTCCATTTTATACTTCTTTTAATAAGCAAGACCTTGCAGCTATTTATAACATATTTATATAATAAATATTTTTTATTATGTATTAAAAAATTTTAATTTTGAAACAAAAAACTAATAGCTTAAGAAAAGTTATTAAAATCTTAAGAAAAAGAATTCTATAATTCTTGTATAAATACATTCTATAATTGAGACAAATTGTGATATTATTGTATTGGGCCATTCTATAGAAATTAAATACAGATGTACTTTTTTTGAAATATCAATTTATAACGTTGAAATTGGTTATAACTGTTATTGTGTTTTAACATATTTTATGTCGTTATCAGATATTGAGATTACGATCAATTTTCCATAAAATTTGATGAAGATAAAAGACATTTCACGCAAACATGAAAATCTGCAAACTTCGCAATATACATATATAATACTATTCACTGTTTTCAAATCATTTTGCACAGAGATTTTTAGAAAACATTTTTTATATGAAATAGTGATATTATCGAATAAAATCTATTAATTAAATTTTATTGGTCCAATTTATGCAGATATCAAAAGAAATTTTGAAATAAAACGTGTTAATATTTTTATACATATTTTCATACAAGTAAATACATAAAAGAACGTAAACATTTTCAAAATTATATACATAAAGATTGCGCAATGCGACACGATGCAGAATTTTATATTTATTATATAACAAAAATATTAATGATATTATTTATCTGTGAATAATGAAACTTATTTGGAATAATCTAATTATAATAATGTAATCTTATTATAAGAAATAATGACAGAACAAAACAATTTTCTAAATAGAATAATTAGTAAATAGCAAAATAATGTAGCTACAAATGTAAGTTTCTGTGATTTAACTATTTCTAAAACTACATGATGATGACTACATTAATATTTCTTGTACATGAGGTTAATATTTTTTGTACATTTCTCTTCATTTATCTCGCTTTATTGTTAATGGATGTATATCATGGCATGATCGTCCGTTTCATGAGCGTTAAATGGCATGTTGCAATTTGCGGACAAACATAAGAGCACCCGTAACGAAACTGTGATTTTGTGTTTGGCTAAGGGATAAGGATAAATAACTACGGGATTTCCCATATAAACTCGCACGCGAGATCCATTTTATTCGCTTCATCCGCCAATTTCCGGGGATGTGCGACGCTCGGTATGCCGCTATATGCGTAACCGTTATATGCATAGATTTTATTCTCATCGAGAAATCGATGATACGTAGCCCACTTGTTCGTGCTTAGAATACATCATGTCGACGAGTCCGCCAACGCGTATGTTAGCGCTCGAAGCTCCGCCAAAAATATGGAGTGAAATTCCGCGTCTCGATTAAAGGAGAGCTTCCGGGAGCATTTGGCACTAAGGTACGGGATAAAGTGGACTTACGGAAATTCACCCGTTTAACTCCAATACGGATATACCTCGAGCCTAATACCACCATGTCAAAAAAGAGTAAAAAAGGAAGCTTGACAATTTTAAAGTCGATTTCCGATAATTAGGAAGGTTGCTCTGAAGTATTTCTGGCGATTTTGTAAAGTACAGGAGATAGGCGGACAAACCATCTTATACTGAAAAGAAAGTAATCATATTGCCGGTGTCGCGAACGAAAGGTTTTTACCATCATGAATGGTGGACGGTAACTTGCTCAAATTAACATTCTCTAGTTGTCACAGCGTTAATTGCAAAAGTTCTCCCGGGAGATGAAGGTGATAAAGTACCGACTGAAGCCAGACGGTTGTATAGACGGTCGACGGAGTACAGAATAGACGTAGGGTAAAGCTTGTTGTCGTGTATCGTAGAAATATGCTTGTTGCAATAAAATATATCAAGCTGACGGATTCAAATGGTGACCCGGTTAAGGAATCTTATCTATCTCCCGCGTTGGAAAAAGATTGAAGATATGAATGCACTTAGAAACGTGATTTTTTCGGAAACTATTTTTAACACGTGAAATATTTTTATTAAAACTACACTCATGTGTTTCAAAACAATACCGATAATAATAATCGTAACTTTATATAATCTCGATCGCGATTTATGATGGAATGTGCAAGAGGCAGAGGTTAAAGTAATTGGGAGGTCGCTACTCTAAGCCTCCAGAGACAGTTTTAATCTGCCTCTCGAATTGTATCGCCACATTGTGATACCGGAAGTTCCCAAGTGGCAAAATCTGTGACCGCTGTATATGCTCTCAAGCATCTGCTCCAATTTACGATAACCGCAGTGGCTTTAATGCGAAAGCTACTGGTTACCAATGAAAATTTGGATTGTGGCAATGGCGAGGCAATTACGAGACCGATTTAGATCACGATACATCAAAGTACTTCTCTCTTTGATCCAGAAGTCGGATGTAGTTTGGAGCAACATAAGATCGCGGAGAAATATACAATAAGAATTTAATAACATGGAATGTGCCTCGTTGAAAATTAATTGTATTTTGTTGCAAATATATATGTATACATATATATATATATATATTTGTAATCAGTAAGTTATATTATAGTAAATTAACAATTAAAAAATCCATGCCAAAATTTATAGCAAATTAATGTCATTTTTCGTATATCTGTAGATTTTTTGTCATTGAATAATATACAATATATGTGTTTTTATGTAATAAAATGTATAATTAAGCTGATTTTTCTAAACTTAATGTGTTTTCTGCAGTATATATAAGCGCTGCAATATATTTTTTTGTAAAATTATAATATATTGATTAACATTATATAGGTGTTTTTCATGCAAAGCAGATACACACTAGATAGTGAAGTTTTCACTAATAATTAAGTAATTTTGCTACAATATTTATACTATCGTAGCTTATCAGCGAAAATACTGAAAGTCATAAATGCTCGTGACCGCAGAAAAATATTTTTTTTAATTTCGCGAAAGCTTTCCCCTTTCAATTTCGTATCACTTAGGAAAAGTGGATCACGGATCTGTGCTAATATATTTTCACACGTTTATATTCCTTAAACTTTGAGGAAAGCGGATGAATGGCTTATCTCCCTTTGCAACCCTCGATTTCCATTCGGCTTCTGTCAACTATAGCACGCTCCTTCAGAATTATTGACGCCAACGAAGCAAGGAAATTTAAATCTGTAAAACGTAAAGGAGGGCTTTGGAATATAATCTTTACTTCCGGCAAATATCAACTTTAACTTTGCGATATTTACTCGATGGATTATAGAAAGTTGAAAAGTATATATCCTGTTTAGCATAATCAATTTATTGACATTTGGAAAGTTTATCATAATGTTAATTTTGAATAATTTTTTGTAATATGATGGTTCATTATTAAAAGAAAATTTAAAACGATTTTATATTTTTTAAAGTATTTTTATAAATTATTATATGATGATCGTAATTATTATTTAAACATAAAATGATTGAACAATTGAAACATTTTGTCTAACCACATTAATTAAAGAGCCTCTATTGAATTTACTTAGTAAAAGATTTTATTTTTATATTCTTCGTCTATATTAATTTTTTAAATGCTGTAAAACACTTCTCGCATATGCATTTATGATAATAAGCATATTCAGAGAATCGTGCTCTTTTACTCAAATGCGCATTATTCACGGTTGCTTCAGTCCACGAGAACTCTTTAAATGACAAGTGCTCTTCATAATTTAGTTTGCATTTAGTGCATAAACGACTGTAGATGTATAATTATAATATGTTTACATGTTCTAACAACTGCAGCGTTAAAGCAAGTTTTAAATGAATTAATTTACCCTGAACATGTAATATGATTGTAGCTTGTTTATAGTACTTAATCTAAACAGATTGATATGAGATATTGTAACTACTCCTAAGCTTAGGAAACATTGAATATTTGTCATATTCTTACTACTATTCTCTACTCAAATTAAATTTAATATTATCATAATCAAAGCTGACTTCTTAAATGCTTTTAGAGAATGTATACAATTCATTATAATTATTATATATCAATGTATGAGAATGAAAACGCGTACTCAAAAATAATACATACTTAAAATCCAAAATTAATCAAAATGTGAGAGGCAAACATATAATCCATATGTAAGAAATGACATTAGATTAGGATTTCTAATACTAACAAATATAATTACTGAAAAATAATAATGTTAACAATATTTAAAAAATGTAAATTATATACGGTATAATTTCATCCTGCATATTGAAATTTATATTCAATTATGCAAATTGATGTAAAATTATGAAATATAAGATATCCTTCAGAAGCTATATTAGACATTCCATAAAAGATTCCAACAATGTAATTTCTCAGATGGTAGTTTGCATTATTTATGGTTATACACCGGCTAAAATGATAAGAGAAAGACGGTGGAAAGCATGAATATAGACAGTTAAGGATCAGCATGATTTTTTTCATTTTCGCTCCAGAGGCGAAGTTAATTGTGGCTCCCGGCAGGAATTAATGGCGAGACGTGGAAGTCGTTTCAGTTAGATAAGAAGACCGTCAGGATGGAGATAAATAGTACCACGACAACGCTTCTGCTCGCTGGTGATTCAGACGTCTTAGGACAAGGAAAAAATATCAAGGGAGAAGGGAGACGTTAAGAAAAGCTGAGGAAGCCATGAAATATTCTCACGCGATCTTATTTCTTTCAAAAGACTTGAAGATAGCGAACGAACATGATGTTGTAAATAACCATAATATATTATAGTTACCTACAATTATTAATATAACAAAAACAAAATAATTTATTTCCATCGTGTATTGAAAAATAATGAATAATCATTTATGACTAAAGAAATGATGAAAGTGTAAAAACAAGATGGGGAAAAAATGAAAATATTTTCATTAATCAATAGTTTTTTGCAAATATATATACTTAAGGATAAGGAATTGCTTATAATTAATTAATTTAGAAAGGCATATTAAAATTATTATTATAAATTTTTTACATTATATTTAATATTGGCTACTTAAAAAACAATATTCGAAGTTGTGTGAAGTAGATAAGAAAACGAAAAATATTTATGTCTATTTAGAAATTATAAAACAAATATTTTTTTAATAAGTAAGAGCAATCCGCAGACAACCACGATGTAAATTGTAAGAAGAAATTCGTGTACAGTTTGATGCGAATTTTGCATGCAAACTAGGGGAACAGTTTTACGTTACACATTATTATTCGCGATTTTATTCGTAAAGCTCAGCAAGTTGTTGTGAATATATTACTTGATATAATTCTCTTAAAAAGATAAATAATTGTAAAAAACGACCGTAACACATTTTAAGCAAAATTTCAACCTGTATAAAGTGAAAATTTAATGTTACTTTGAAGTCTTTAAAGCTGCACTTGCAGATTATACCATTTATATAATTGTGAAAATAAGCTTCAAAATGCTTAGCTTCTTTGGTAAATATAAATTAGTTCCTACAAAAAATACAGAAAATTTTATGATCAAAAACATGAAACTAACAAATATTAGTCATAAAATTGAATAACAAATTATCTTATTGACAGAACTTTAAATATTAAATTATTAAAATATAAAAATATTATATTATATAGATAAAAATACTTTAGATATTTTCAAAATTAAAGAGATCAACATAAAAATCATACAAACATCGCATTAATAATTATTACTTGTCAAGACTATGTCAGATAATTATTATTAATCTCTTTGAATATTCGTGCTTACATAGTTGGTAACATTATTATTAATGTCAAATAATATATGTATATAGCCTAGACTTATTTCTCTCTCTTTATACTTGTTTTTTCGCGTAACATCATAAAAAAAATATTTACAAAAATTTACATTTCCTTGTTATATCGTTGGAGACTCGACAATTACATCTTCATTTATTATATCTGTATTTTACACTTCTTGCACTACAAAATTTATCATTAAACTTAAAAAAAATTATACAATTCCATTTGATATTACACTTGATATTACACTAATAAACCAAAGAAATTGTAGTTTAATGCATTTTGTTTCAAACGGTCATTATTTTTCATATTCGTTTTATATTAATTATAAGAAAAATTTGCTAATCTGGGGTACTATGAATGCATATTGCAATAACAATTTATCCATCTATTTACATTAAATTTTCCTAAACAAATTTAACAGTTTACTCTAAGCATAACTGCGAACTCCAACTAAGAGAAACTCTCGTCTTCGATATCAAAGTTCTAACTAGAACATATGTGAATATTTCATGCATATTAAGACAGAAAGATAAATCTTTTTATTAAAAAGTTCTTACTTTGTAAAAGTTTAACTTTATAAAAGTTTTACTATAACAATATAATATATACATAAATATCGTATTAATAGTATATTTTGCGCTTCTAAATCATTAATTTAATAATTTAAGAAACTGTATTTTTATCATTAATATAACTTACATAATTGATACTATGTATTTAGCAACTTTTAAGATATTGTAGAAAGGAGTTTGCATAATTGATAATAATTAATATATATATTCAAAATTAATAGTTAAATATCTTGTTAAATTTTTACCCGAAAAACCACTGTCAACACTCTTTTTTGTATTTACATTTGCGTTCAATTCAAATCATTTCATTCATTCAAACAAACATTCAAATATTAAACAACATTGTTTGGTTCTTATTAATTATATTTCTGTTATAATAATAATTGATTTAATAATTTCTATTAAAATAATAATTTATTTTTAAATAATATAATAATTTATATT
>VBVR01003653.1:0-10306 GCA_011638315.1 Tetramorium parvispinum
ATTAAAAACTACTTTTTCATTAAAAAAACTAATTTTTAATGAAAAAAGTAGGTTACCAATTTTTAAAGAATATTATTTAAAATTAAAATTTTTACGTGAAATTTTTTATTTACAATTATAAAACCTATTTATTAAAATAAAGAAAATAATAAACAAATAAAAGAATTTAAGCTTGCTTTTAATAAATTCTTTTCAGTGTAGTACGTATATAAGGCGAATTTAATAGCAAAAACGTTTACGTACCAAGCACGTAGCTTACTGACATATCTAAAAATTGTATTGATTTAAGTTTATTCAATAATTACTGCTTTACTAAACAATAATTATAAAAAACGGCTTAAGATTTTTCGACTCAATTTTTAATAAAAAAATAAATATTACATGTCCCAGTGATCGAATTGATTAAGACACTCGTCCCGGATAGTCGAAAGGCTCCAGGTTCAAACTCTGGCTGAGGTAATATTTTTTCGCAACTCGCACTATCCTATACAGTTTTAATTACACGTATTAATATCGTGATTAAAGATCAAATTTTAATTTGTGACAGTACGATTCTAGCTCGAGACTTTTAAGACCGTAAAACCCATTTGACGCGCAGTTGACCGAGCAAAAAGAATAAAAGTACTCGAAGAAATTATTGCAAAAGAGATCCAGCATCGGCCGTAGACGGCTTCCTATTTTTATTAAATTATTATTAAATAAGCCTTTAAGAAACTCTCTGTATAATGATTGCTAAATATAAATGACTGTTCATATGCGTCTAAAACTTCATTATTCTCATTTGATCCGAAACCCCGAGCGTAATCCACGGTGACTGAATGAACCGAATACAAATAAAATTTTCGATGTCGCGTCGAAGGCATGTGGGCACTTCGTGAATGCGAATTCTTCTAGCGTTTCGCAAAAATTCAATTCTCAAAACTTCATTCTCAGAATTTTCTTGAGTGTTCACTGAAAAAAAAGTCTGATTAAAAACGGACGAATAAAAAAAATCAAATATTCTGGTTATTATAACCGGAATTCTGGTTATTATAAGTTATAAAGTATTGAATTCTATTATAATAACCAGAATATCTGATCAATCCTACAAGATTTTCTGATTCGTCCGCTTTTAACCAGAACTTTTTTTCAGCGTCAATATAAATCGCGTGAGGATTCGAAATGGATTGTATATTTATAGCTCGTAAATAATTGACAAGATTCTCCAAGATAAAACTTCATTCTCAGAATTTTCTTGTGTTCATTGAAAAAAAATTCTGGTTAAAAACGGACGAATCAGAAAAATCTTTTAGGATTGATCAAATATTCTGATTATTATAACCGAAATTCTGATTATTATAAGTTATAAAGTATTGAATTCTATTATAACAACCAGAATATCTGATCAATCCTACAAGATTTTCTGATTCGTCCACTTTTAACCAGAACTTTTTTTCAGCGTCAATATAAATCGCGTGAGGGATCGAAATGGATTGTATTTATAGCTCGTAAATAATTGACAAGATTCTCCAAGATAAATAATGAGCGTGTGGGAGATTACATTACTTCCGTTTCTTATTTTTTCCTTTCCTTTAATTTCAATCCCGTCGAGCCCGTCGTCTTGATCGCGCCATCCTGCCGAGCCGGCCGCGCACGGGAAATCATCGTCATCGGCCTTCTTCAGCGAACAGTCGTCGCGCTCTTGATACAGTCGCGTTTCCCTTTTAAACGAATTACGTCGCAGTATTTAGCTTCGCTATTCAGAAGTCGGCGTGCACGGGCAACCCTTCCGGCCAACCCGGCATGAATACGGCAATTAACGCGTACACCTCGAATTACGAGAGCTGCTACTCTCTCGCGACGCTGCCTCGGGAGAGGAAGCCGAGAGAGGCTCGGCGGGAGAGAAACGGAGAAACGGAGATGGAGAGAGAGAGAGAGAGAGAGAGAGAGAGAACAGGCAGACGCACAGCATCCGGGGCTTGATACTGCAAATAAGCGTCGTATGCGCGTTAATAGGGTTAAGCAGACCCGCGCGGCTCTCGGAAATAACGAAGTTACGAGAAGTAACTGTCGGAGCGAAGCGCGAGCTCGTGTATATACAGCGTCGACTGCCTCCGACTCTGCGCGAGAATAACTCGCGAGATTATCCCGCGAGACCCACGATAGCGAGATGCGGGAGGCGATCGCGCGCGCTTTCGCGAACCTTTCCGCGCTTTTGGGGAAGCCGAAGAAGTCGAATTAGAAAAGTATTTTACTCTCTAAATTTCTTAGAGCGATAATTCACTCAGAAACTTGATTGGTCGAGTCCGCTCGAATTTGAGTGACTTTTCACTCATACGATGTGAATTTTTCTATCTATTTTTGTTGTACAGTGTAAAATTTTTTGATTGATTGATTCGATGAATTATTCACTTCGAAACGAGTAGTATGTTCACTCTACATTACAATTAAATAGTTACTTTTATGAAAAGTCAATTTTTACTGTTTACGAGTGGCAGTATTTTCACTCTCGCTTGAATATTCCACTCGATTAGAGTTATATTTCACTCTAAGAAATTTGGAGAGTACAACCCGACAATTCGTCATTAACGTCAAACAGGAATATAAATAGTATGCAGATATTTTTTTAACGGATTAAAATCTTTGTAATAATATTTTTTAACGGGATAAAATCTTTATGAGTAATACGCAGATATTTTTTCATTGAATAAAATTAGAAACGAAATTACATAATTTCGTTCTTGTTAGACATCTGAAGGATGTACGATGTATTTTTTTATAAAATTACAGAATTACAGAATATTAAAAAGCAGTACGTAAGAGTTCAGAAAATTTCAGAATTTATTATCGAATAAAAATAATACAGACATTAAATTTATTAATTTCAATCTTCAATCAAATATTCAATTCACAGGCGTGAAAATTGTATTTCGAAGTTCGTTTCCTTTTAATTCTTTCAAAGTGCAGAGTGCGACACTTTGTCTGCTAATTATCCTGAAATCCCTCGTGACTTTGTCGAGACGAGTCTGAGAGCGAAAGATGGAAAGTTAGCGGATGCGGCATTGTTTGCGAGCGAAGGCAAGATTCGAGAGGCTGACGTTAGTCGTAACTTAATCAGCTGCACATGCGACGAGCGAGTATACACGAGTTTCCGACTAGCTGCTCGGTTGCACAAGTTTAACGCATGCGTGCGTATACACGCATCGGGCGATCGCAAGCGGATCGGCCACGTGTCGAGAGTAATTGTTCGTGGCGATGATTTTTAATATACCACCCTTGTGCATCTTGCACTTCTGTCGACTACCGTTTTTTGGTAAAATTGCGACTCACGGAACGCCTTTTTTTCGTTCTCAATAAGTTCGCATCTGAAAAATCTTGTGAAACATTTATTATCGAGTAAAAATAATACGAATATTTTTATTCATTTTAATCATATTTAATTTACAGAGAATATTATACCGTTTTAATAACAGTTTTTTATTAAAGCATGATTTGTCACTCTTTTGTTTTATAAAACGAGCAATTGTATTATAATCACTATTTTAATTGTGTTATAAATGTGTGGAATTAAAAATTCTGTCCATTCTATATTCTATTCGATCTACAAAATCCAAGTGGATTTTATTTCAGTTTTCTGTATTTGAAAAATATTTTAATATTAAAACACTGATCAACTCTTTTTTTTCTATAGTTAGTTTTTTTTACCGTGAATTTTGATATTCATCGTCGAAAATTTCAAAATAATCTCCTAGAATTTCTAAACATACAGAATCTAAAGTTTAAAAAGTTCGGGGACTGATATTTTTAATATATTAATGGTGCCATTCTTAATCTATATTGGAATAAATATAGCTATAAATTCACCATATTTTTTTCGTCATTAATTCGTGTATAGTACGCGTTTAAAGTTTCGTCAGACTTTTTGCGTTGTCACAATTTTCAAAATAGAGCAGAGAGGCACTAATTGTAAGTTTTGTTTGGGTGACAAACTGTGGAAAAACTGCTACAGAAAGTGATGCAAATTGCAAATGGAAAAGATTCTCTGGCTCATAGGAAGAATCACAGCTTCTTTGAAAGCGCTCTTTTCATTCCCAAGGGATCACCCATCGAGAATTCGTCCCGCCAGGCCAGATTGTTAATAATTCAATTATGACGTAACACATCATCTTTTGAAGTGAAAATTGAAACAAACTGGATTTGTATCAATCGTAAGAATTTGAAGAATGTAAAACCAATTCAAAGCAAAGTGACAATAATCCTAAACATCATTTCAAAAGAAAGCTTATCCAGAGCTTTTCCAGGTTATACAAACAGTGCCAGGCGTGTGTATTAAAAAAATAAGATTTGGTCAATGTGTAAAATTCGATTTTTCACAGCATCAATCCCCGAACGTTTTGAATGGACTGTTCACGCACCCAAAAAAAAAAGTATTTTACGTTCAAAGTGATTTTTTCTATAATCTCATATTCTAAGCTTACTGTTTTACAGCAAACATATTCCTCTTTTAATAAAGTGAAAACTACTTTTTTCTGTCTTAAATACTGTTAAATTAAATATTAAATTTAATATTAAATTAATATTAAATACTCTCGTTTATACAATTTTTCTCTTGATGTCAGAGGAATCTTTTTGAGGTCAACATAAGAGTAAAATCCTCTAAAATTTATAGTATTCCACGTATATCAAAATTATTTGTTTTTCGTGCGTCATGAATCATAATGCGGAAGAAATTGATTACGACACGAGTGGCGAGGCAGGACTGAAACATTTCAATTCTTCGCCGACGGTAATTGGCTTCTTACATTCGCCGTTGCATCCGGTCTGGCGCGGACTCATAGTAATTACCAGTAGGTAAACAAGAGCGGCTATTAAATCGATACGGTGGCCCCCTCTCGATGCTGCACGATGGGGATATCGCTCTTGCGGAGGACTCGCAGCGGCCCCCCTTAAAAATCCGCCGGTGACTCACGGCGGCCGCGGCCGACGCGCACACGTCGGACAGGTACCACCTATTTTATCGGACGCGTTATCGCCGGCCCCTCGCCGATGATGGCCGCCGCTGAAATATCCTCGATTTATTACTAAGTGTCACGTGTGTGCGTGCGTGCCCGCGTGCGTGCGTGGTTTGCTCTTTGCACGTGCCGCTGAAACGCTGTCGCCACCGCGACGGCGCTTCCGCTTGTTTGTACTTCCTTTCGCGTTCTCACGCTCGTAAAATTCGTAAGATTCCAGATTGTTTCGATACTTAGCGTATAACAGAGATTTGTTCAATAGTAGGTGTATTTTTAAGAGCTTCAGACGCCCGCCTCAGGTAGAACAGAAATTATAACGATGACGTATTGACGTATTGATCAAAATAATCACGCTATAAATAAAGCAGTGATAAAAATAATATAATAATGACATTTTAGCGTCTTTGTGATTTCTTATTTTGCCTGGGATATTTTGATTTCCAAGGGATCATCACCCCAAGAAGAATAATTTTGATTTATGTGGAATCCTCTAAATCTTACAATTAGAGGATTTTACTCTTATATAGGTCTCAAAAGGATTTTTCTAAAATCAAGAGAAAAATAGTATATTTTTCACTTTGTTGAAAGAGAAATATGTTTGCTGTAAAAGAGCTAAGCTTAAAATATGAGATCATAGGAAAAATCACTTTAAATGTAAAATACTTCTTTTTGGGTGATCCATTGAGAATTCGTCCCGCCATTGTTAATAGACAGTTCTATTATAAAACGCCGCCTTTTGAAGCGAAAACCAAGAATCGTATTTGTATCAATCGTAAGAATTTTGAAAATATGAAGGCATTTCAAAAAGCAGTGTGACAATAATCATAAACGTAATTTCAAAAGACAACTTTTGCGACATCCATGAGATTTGAGATTCTGACTCAATACTTCTATTTTTTAGCGCTTTTCGCAGTGATACCGATAAAAATAATAGCATTACATTTTATCTCGTTCATGCGAACTCGGCCAAACAGAAGCCCTTTGCCCAGCGACGCGTCGACTAATTGACTAATCTCCGACGCGAGGAGCACGCCGGGAAGATACTCTGATAATCGAAAATTCACGACGCGCCGGGTACGAGCCCGACTGTCCGAAATACAGTAATCAAATCAGCCCTGTCCCCTTTTTAATTAACCCTCGGCCGCGGCTGCTTCGCAGTCAATCTGATCAAACATCATCGGGCCCTAAACAGCATGAATGGCGGATCCCTTTTTCCGTCCGTCTTCCTCTTCCTACCTCTCTCTCTCTCTCTCTCTCCCTCATCGAGGCTCCTTTTTTCGTTGTAAATTCGCATTCCTGTTTACTTTTGGGCTGTCGAAAGCTGGCCAGGGTGGACTCCGCCTCTTTCTCTTCCTCTCGTCCCTGCCCTGTGTAACCGGTTCCTCCTTCCCTTCCCATATCGATTCTTCCGTCGCCCTTTCTTGCACACTGTAATACACTGGTGGTGGTCCAGGGTGAGTCAGTTTTCGGACTTGACCTGCCGTCTTGCCGCGAGTACACACGACGCACATCGACGCAGCGCGCCTCCTCTTCACGCACGTGCGTATGTAGGATACACGTGTCGCAGCTGGGGGACGAGGCTGCTTCCTTTGATGTTTCCTCCTATCGCTCTTATTTCTATTGATTTTGCGTCCGGACGTTACGATATCAAGTTTCGACATTATTCGCGACATGATAACCAACTTTGGCGTTGTTCCTCCAAACTAGTTCGCGTTTTCTTGCAAGTCGATTTATGAAAAATGATGCAACGATTATATAATATGTATACACTCAAAAGAACGTTTAAAATCATGATTATTTTATATATTCTTACAAATATCTAGGACAACAAGCGTTTTTTAATAAAAAGTACCGAAACAAAAGTTGGAGAGAATTAAATAAATTATCTTTTCAGATATTCAGATATCAGAAATCAGATAAAAAAAATAATTGTAGTACATTAATAAATTTTAAAATTATCATTTTCAAATGAAAAAAATGTTTTTTTTCGACTATCGACGATACAGCTTTTTAAAAGTATTCTTCGTTTTTGCTGTTATGGAATTGTGTTACAATCATTTTGATCTCATTTAAAAGATAAACTTTAATTCTCTACAAATTTTGTTTTGGTATATTTTGTTAGAAAAACACGTACTTTCTTAAATATTTTAAAAATGTGTGAAAAATAACTATGATTTTAGATATTTTTTAGCACTATACTGGCCAGTAACAAACTTGGAAGCTATTTAGAACATGTAGGTTATATATATGTAAAAATTTTCCATGAAAAAAATTCAAAGTTTCAATGGAAAAATCCCGGCTCTCTAATGATGGAAACATTTTTCGATGTTTATTTTACTAAAGCTTTGCATCATATTTTTTAACTACACTGGATATAAATAATTATTCGACAGACCGCAGTCTGCTAAGTAGAACAGAAAAATGTGTTGTATTGTCCATTTACTTTTTCATAACGTGCATGTGATATGAAAATCTTGTTTACATACAGTATTTATTTATTATCATATAAAATTGTAGTCACATCAAGGTAACCAAAATCCATCACGGAAATTATTTTTAAACTATTATTAGAATTCCTCGACAGTTATTCTTGCAGTACGAAACGAGAAAACCAAACAGCATCACGAAAAAGAGGCAAATTGATTCGATCTAATAAGCTTTTTTAAGATAGGATAAGAAGAGAGAATGACATTATGCATCGTATGCAGTATGTTATATTTATAAAATAAGAAATACTTCTTGAAGATTTTTATGATAACAGCCATTGTTTAAAACTGTTAAAGTAGAAAGATTACTTTACTTTACTTTATACGTATGTTTCAAAATTTTAATGTAATATTAATTATATAAAAATATTTTTTAAAAAGTTTAAGTTAGAAATTTAATTAAGTTTTTTATGTTAAAAATTTATAATATATATAAATATATGTATACATATATAAATTGTTGAACTCTTTTGTTGTATGTACTCTTTTTTAATTGTATTTTTTATTTTATTTGTACTATATTTAATATTTTGAAAAATGAATGCGTAGCGCGCGCAATGTCACGTTCTAGTTTTAATAAAATATAGCTTATAGAATTCTAAGACTTAATCGTTATTGTAGAATCGTAAATAGTAAAAAATCTCAATGTTAATTTCTTTTTGTTCTTCTATATTCGATGAAATTTAATGTAATTTGTAAAATCTTATATTTTGGTATTAAATTGAACTCAATGTAAAACTCTATATATCTTGTTTAAAAATTATATAAATATTAAGACCCCTCCCAATTCAATCCCAAGTTATAAATTAAAATAAAGATTTACCTAAAGGCTGGATGTCACACGCGCAAATCCGAATTAACTAGAATAAGCGATATACTTGTAAAATTATGCAAACTCGAATTAACTCGAACAGTGCTTTATTTTATACAAGGGACATTCAAATAAAAACGAACCAAAGGCTACATTAAAAAAATATTGTAACGTACATAAAAATAATCGCAGCTATTAAAGCATTTATCTACGACACCAGACGTTCGACTTTTTTGTACATTGTTTTCTTAAGAGTACGCGATGCATAATTATGCAAGAATTCCATGCGTTTCAGAGAAACGTAAACCAAGAATGGCGAAATCCCTTCCTTTCTCTGCTAAGCACTTATCTATACTGAGAGCAAAATATATAGTTACTTTTGGACTCACAATCAACCACAATTTTATATTTCTAACAATAATTATGGTTAACATAATGAGGCACATAGTGAAGAGTTAAGTTAATCACATTTATTGTTAGAAATATTATAAAATTATGGTTGAGGCCAAAAGTAATTATATTTTTCTCTCAGTATATGACTATGATTCAATACCTAATGTCAACGCTGTGTTTTAAAAAAATAATCGAGCTTTATTTTTCCAAAAATTATTTAAATAATTTTTCTTTTTCAATTTCAAAGATTTATTGTATTTATTGCATTGTTCTTTTGTAAAATAAGTAAATAATTATTAAAGTATTTCTTATTAGACTAACAATTTCTTAAAACAAAAAATAAATGTACCTCATCTTTGATGATGCAAGGAATATGGTAGATAACTTGTAACGTAATGCCCCTCCCCCTTAAAAAAAATAGAACATTAATAAATGTTGCGAGATTACCATTTTTTCCTTTTCACATGTAACTAAGACTAAAAAGAATAGCACGTAGTACTGTCAAGAATTTCCTTCAATCTGTTTCTCAAGATAAGTAGAGGAAAGAAGGGAGTTATGGACTACCATTTTGTTTTATTTAAATAATTTAGTGAACATTTACGTAACATTATTCTTGTCGGTACAAGTTTGTTAGCCAGATAGTTCTACCAATTATATTATAAGCAGTTCTCCGAATATATAAAAGGAACGTAATTAACTTAAGAGAGAAAAAAGACTGCGGTTATGGAACCTGTAGGGGGATATGGATCACTAACAACAAATATTCTAAAAGTCACTTTTATTTCTACAAAATAAAAAATCATATTCTTTCAAATCTTGCACAAAATATTGCAAAATTATCAAAATATTTTGCATATAAATATAAAAATATCAAAATATATTTAAATAAATAAAAATCTTTGGCTCTTGCACACATCATAGACGAAATATAAAACTCTTATTTCTCAATAAGAAGTATTATCTAACTAATATCACAAAAGATATTTTTAATTGCAGAGATTATGGAACTCGCGACGCTCGCGACACTCGCGATGCAAGTGGTTCATACAATCCTATCTTACAATATAAATTTACACGTCGAATTTATGCATACATTACGTCGCGTACTAAATTCAATTACATTATTTGAAAGCTACATTCAAGTCCTTGAAGTGACAATAAAATTAAAAAATTAATGTCAAACATACTTCCCAAAATTACGTAAAACGTACATCCCTATAAAACTTTCGGCTACCTGCAATACTGAAATGCACTTCTTATAACAATGCAATAAACACTAATGTCAATAACCACGTTAGAACATCTAAACAGACTGTAAAGAAGTAATTTGGACGGTTGTCCTCAGAATTTAGTGCAAAGTATACGAGATATCGCGGAGTCCATAACCTCACATCTAGTCCATAACCCCCTTCTCTTCTCTATCTTAATAGCCGCAGTGATTATTTTTTAAGATACGTTAAAATTCTTTCCAATACGCCCTTTAGCTTTTCATTTCCATTTGAATAACTCTTATAGGTATTATCATAATATACGCGCTCGCGTTAAGGGGATGCTTAAACTGTTCTGTTGTACCGACGGAAACCGATTAATTTTGGGACAATTAATCTTTTAATTTCCTTTACAGC
>VBVR01003654.1:0-16810 GCA_011638315.1 Tetramorium parvispinum
ATATATATATATATATATATATATATATATATCTATAACAGTATAAATATAAATCAATGAGAAATTATATATATATGTACAACAGTATAAATATAAATAAAAAATGTTATATACATATATATATATCAGTATAAATAAAGGGGGGAGATGTAGTTATGAAATCATAAGACAACTATTTGCCTTGATATTCTTTTTTCTCTTCGTTTCAAAGGTTACCCTTTTAATTACTCACTTTCTTTTTCTTGGCCTATTTCAAATCAAGGTTACAAATAGAATAATAAATCGATTAAAATTTAGAAACAAATTCTTTTTTTAATTATTTCTCAGTTATTCGCTATTTAAATTCTGAGGAAACTATAACATTAATCTTTTTTTAGATATTTAGATATCCAAAAAGCATTTTATATAAAATATAGTAAAAAAATTTTTCTTTACGAATTTTTTTAAATTGATAATTATATTAATATTATAATTATATTAATACTTTTTTTAAATTGATAATTATATTAATATTATAATTATATTAATACTTTGATTATTTTCAAATACATTCTTTCCTTTACTTAAATGTATCTTCTCCGGAAATAACAAAGTGTCAGTATCATATTTTTTTTTTATAAGTGATTATAATTTTCTTTATTTAATATTTATTGATCAAACAACAAAATTTCTTATAATTCAATCATGTTTAACGAAATGAAACCGAATTTATTTCAGTAAACAACTTAACTTTTTTTATCTTTTCATATTCTTTATTTTTACGAAGAAACGATTATAAAGATTCTCTACGTGATCATTATAATTATCATATAATAGCATGTACAGTTGTCAATAAGAATAGTTGTGTAAGTACAGTTGTATAATCACGATTCTGTTTTATCTCATTACGGTCGATTCGTAGAGTTTATAGAAACGCGATAGGCGAAATCTTATTCAGCAATTTAGCTTATATTACACACGTAATACGAGACTCACATTGGGTTAGTTCATACGTTCTTTAAATCGCGATCAGTGAATAAAAAAAAATTATAAAATTAATCTTATGTCACAGATTATCTTATTTTTTAATTATTAAAAAAGATTGTTTTTTCGTAGAAAAAAGAATGAGAAGCAACTATCTAAAGCTTTTTTGCATTTGTATGAAGAAAAGAACGAGCTATTGTGTTCCAGAAGGCAAGAAGTTTCCAATTTCTTAAAGCAGGAGTAACGTCTCTAAAGTCCACTAATTGTGCAATTACAAGAGAAATGTATTTGAGCTCATGTTTAGTGAAAAAGATTGAAGCTATTTCGGTCGGTTCGTTTCCCAGTTTTGATTAACTGCAACTGCAACTTCCACGATTCGGATAGTCTCAGGTGATTGTAGCTGGACGAAAGACAGCGGCACAGTCGCGTGGGTGTACCCTTCGGAATGGCCCTAAGTTACGTAATGCTGTAATGCCGCCGTTTAACGCCAATTGACCTCGTTATACACGTTTGCGCTAAAGGAAGTTTAACAATTGCCATTCAACCGGGCAAACCGTTGTATGCACCGCGAATCAAACACGTTTTATGCTTCCGTCTTTTTCTAGCTTCGCTTCCACTTACCTTCCTCGTTTGTCCCGCTTTGCAATGCCCTGGGCATTAATACAAAGCCTTAATTTTATTAAAATGAAGATTCGGTTAGACGATGTGTACAGAATTTTATCTCAAACGTAAGATATCTTGACCAACCTATAGAAGCCAAGAAGTAGTTTTCTTAATTTTTTAAGTAAAGCATTACAACGTTTCTCCCCAATGTCTCACTTTAAGAACCACTGAATATGAAATCCGAGGGTGAGAATGAATTGGAAAGACTCTTTCTCGTTGTCAAGGTTACTAATTGTTCAAGAATCTTGATATATTTTTCAAAGCTCAGTATTGCCGATGACGGCAACACAGGCTTCTGAGCCAATTATATCAAAACAATTCTTGCGAATCAACACGTTAGCGTATGCACCACAGGTCTTCTCTTTGTTGTGGAAACGTGGAAACTGATGAACGAACTAACTAGCCAATTTATAGAAAAAGACAAAATTATGTAATAACATAATTACCGTGTTATAATTACAATTATTATGATAACAATACTTTAATTAGTCATTAAGCTGTTTTAGCGATATTTTGAACTTAATTACAGCATTCTTCGTTTTTTTCATGTTTTACTGGTAAATTCATGTTTTGCGTATCTCGCCCCTAAATACTATTTCATCAAATTAGATTTATTCGAGTAAATAGATTTATTGAATAATATTTATTTCTTTCAGTTCGAATACTTTCGAGGGTTACTATCATTTGAGGATGTGTCAAATAAGAAGGGCTCGCATAAAATGTACTTTTATACGGCGCGAGTGTGTAATAATCATTAGGTCGCCATAGCGACAGCCGTAAACATACCCCCATAGATGTATAAGGACGGGGCTGAGCACATTCGACTGTGATCGACGGCGGCGCCGGTAGAGTAATTAATTGAAGCTCGCAAATAGTCCCTTCACAAGTGACGTCATAGATGCCTTTATCTTCCCTAGACGTTCCGTCTCGGAAAAAAAAACGCAACATATCCAGGCATTTAAACTACGATCGTTCGCGATTTAAGATAACAGCAATGTTGTTCCATGATAGTATCTATTACTATGACGATCAATTTTATGTATATGGGTATGTGCATGTGCGTTTGACGTCAATAAATTGATCAGAACATTATTAAACACGAATATTTATACAGTACGTATAATAATCGCCATTGTAATTTCACCCTCTTCTTTGTCATAATTCACTTATAAACACACGTTATTTTCTCATAAATTTATATATTAATTCTACATTAATTCTTTTATATTAATATTTAATAAGCAATCGAAAGCCTAAGTTTTATGCAAATCCGTGGATCTAAAATACATTTTTGTTCGACTACAACTAAATATTAATGATTACGCGATAGTGCAGACACCATCATATATCTTTGGTCATTGACACTATCACGTGCTAAGAACAAACATGCAATAATGGCTAGTAAAATACTAGCATCAATCGTTAACATGCCGTAGTAATACATTCAACAACGAACATGGTGCACGCTAATAGTTGATGGACAGTGCATGATCGCTAGGCATGTTTTTCAGTTTTTTTATGTTTTATAAGTAATCCAGCAGTAAAAATGCATGTAAATGATACTGCTAGGTACTATCGTAATATTTATCCGTTTTGCTTCTACGTCAATTGTCGGTTTGATAGCAGAGCTTATATTGTATTTTATAAACTTCAACAAAACTTGCCATTGAGGAGATCGTTACAAATCATCCTCATACTTCTTTCTATACACCTTTGCTGTCATAACGAGTCTAAGATAGATAGTATTGTCGGCTTAAGGGTTGTTCGAATAATTGAAAGATTGTTATACATGTATAGAATATAACAAACTCGTACGGAAAACTCGTACAATGATAAACTATTTTCAAATACATATATATAAATCGTGTATCATCGTGTCTATTTAGGATATATTTTTAAAAAATCTGAAAAGTCTGTTAATACAAAACTTACTTTTTTTTTATTTACACTAAAGTATACAATTTTTAAATTTTATTACAGGATTACATTTTACTTTTTTATAATTATTTTAAATCACTCTTCAATTTACTCTACAAATTTTATATAACTAATTCTATTAATTATATATAATTAATTTTACATTATCAAGTCATTATATGGTATTCTCAGAACAAGGTTTTATGTAACCTTCCGGATAGTAGTTCCTTATGTATGAATAGAAGAATTGCATATATTATCTTATTCTTCTTTCAAAGTAATAAAAAAAAATTTTTTTAATTTGGTTTATATATAAAATATTTGACTGAAGTTTGTTTAAAAAATTATTTTAGAATATTTTCCGCACCACTGGTGCACTAATGCTTAATATATATTTTTTAATTAGGTTACTATGTTTTAATTATACGTCATTAAATTACGAGCGAAACTATGATGACGATTTTGGCTCGGAATCAATTTTTACTAGAATTAAAAGATTCTGTTTACTGTAGAAGCTCTATTATAAATGCCTAAAAATATATATGTTATATTTAATTATCTTAGTCTCATGTCTCATGATAAATATCTGAATATGCTAAGCTGAATAAATGCATGCTTTAATTTTTTGTATAATAAAACCCGTTTTGTTTAATACCACTTAACATTATTGCATTGCGCTAATGATATTTCCACTTATGTGATATGATGTTCCATGAATATCCTCATTTATTCAATTGTTATCATAGCCTATATATGTGACTCAACAGAGTTGAAATGTCCTGCATACTTAAGGAAAGAGTCATCGAAAAATATTACATTTCTTTCGAAAGTCGATAATTTGTTTGGATAATCGTTGGAAATATCGTGATGAATTGAGCTAAATTTGTATAATATAAAATGATAAAATTTTAAATAAATATATAAAAATTAAAAAAAGCATGTTTGCGAATATTACATTACCTTAATTGTAAGTAGAAAAAATTAGAAGTACTAACATATTAATTGATTGACTCAAAAAAGTAAAAAATCAGTTAGAAGAAATCTAGGTTTTTATACACGCTTAAGTTACTTTATTTAAATAGAAATTTTTTAAACGTTGCACTTACATTTTGAATATTCAATTTATACCGTTACGATTATACGTCATAATTTGCCTAATTATTTCACTGAAGCATTTTACCCGAGTATTTTTATAATCTGTTTTCAAAACTTTCATTTTGTCTCAGTGGTCGAATTGATAAAAATCCCCGTCATGGATTGTAAGAAGGTTTAAGTTCAAATTCCCATTGAGATGATATCGTAATAAATTCTTTACAATTAAATAGGCTTATTGAACGCTTATTAGAATCAAAAATTAAATAAATTAGTATATGATTTCAGTGATAGATTTACTGTCTCCAATAAAAAGTTGTGTTATAAAACCATAAAAAGACAAATAATCAACACGCACGCAGTTTACTGAGTTGGAAAAATATACAAGGTTCGCATAAAAGTATCATTATTAGGCTATCAAGATCCAACCCGATCGAAAATAGCCCGTTCTTTAATTAATTATAAAACTTTCTTTATCTATTCATTTACATTTCTATCTATTAATTCTTATGTCAAATCCAAAATACCAATAAAATTATAATTTTAATTAATTTTTCTAGTCTTTTTATAACGTGGGAAGACAAAGAGAAGATAGATAAATAGCGCGCGATCGATTTTTCATTAAAAACTCTACTCAGCTCTGAGTTTGCGAGAAGTCGATAAGAATTCCATGAAGGAAGTGCGCGACTTCTGACACGCCCTACACGTGGTGTCTCTAACATTATGCCTGCAAATGTGCTCGCGCGATGCTCCAATTAACAGCAATAAAGTATCGAAACTCTATTTACGAACCTCATACATCGACGCGAGTGTCAAAGTGGTAACCGATGGAAAGTAACCGGTGCGATTAGCATTAATACTTTCCCAGACAATAGAGTAATGGAGTCGTTTAAGTAATTGGCGCGCGCGGTCAGTCGAGCAGCGAATTGGCGAGGATCAAACCGGTTTTCGCGTTAAAGGCAAGAGACCGAAAGAAAAGAGTGACTCTCGAATCCGTCGCCCAAACGCGTCGCTCGACAGGTGGACTTTCCTCGGTAAGAGCCAGGAATGCATATAGTGGCGCTTCGGAGGTGAGTCAGGGCCGCGGAAGACGCGAGCCTAGGTGTGTCCACACCTGAGAGGAATGCCGATATGCAGAGGTAAGGTCGATCGACAGTCGCGGTGTCCTATAGCGCGCCGTTTGGCGATACTATCGATAATACCTTCGACACGAAGGCGACACCATAACTCCCACACCAATTTCTTCCACATCGCATGGAAGAAATCCTAAAGCTGGCAACGCCGCGCTTACCCCAACTACTGGCGGTCCTGCCCATAAACGCGCCGGTCTCGCGATTGTACATAAAGGTCCTCATGGTCTGGCTGCACGACATGCTCGGCGGCTTCTCGTACGGGTTCATCAGCTCCATCGCGGTGACCATCCTCGGGTCCTTGGCCACCATCGTGCCCCACCTGTTACTGAGGACTCCTCAACTTGGTTCACAGAAAAAAGAAAGAAAAAACGCGCGCACCCGCACCCGTCCGCTTGGCGAACACCCGAGTCCCCCTTTTCGAAAATTCGAAACACTCCGCACACTGGGAACCCGCCTCGTCGGAGTGATCGCGGATCGACGGCCGACGCGATCTCCTCGCGAGCTCCTCCCTTTTTCCCTAACTCGCGCCGATTTTCGAGCTGCTCTCCAACGAGCGATTCCAACTCACAGGCGTCGGCCAACAGTTGTTTCTTCGACGCCACCAGGTTGACTAAACGCGCCCGACCGAGCGGCAAGCGCGTCGCGCGTCGCAGACCTATGCCTCCTTCTCTCTTTCGTTTCCTCTTCCCCTCCTGTTCCTCTTTGCGCTGCCCCTCCTTGACCGCAGGTTCGGACCCAGTTCTCTGTCGGGCCTAGGTGCTGTTGAGAACGTGCGCGCGTTCTCGCGAGGCGAGAAAATCGTAGCGGAACTTTTAAGTAAACGCTCGCGTCGATTGTACCTATTTTTGAAGATGTGGTAGCTTGAATGTTAAAATGGTATATAATTCAGGTAGAATAAAAATTATAATGACATATTGACGTCAAAATAATGTTAAAACAGCGATAGAATGAAATAATAATAACATTTGGAGTCTTTGTAATTTCGTGTTCTACTTGGGAATTGACAGAAAATACATCTAGGGGCTATAATATAGCATATATATCTAAAATAAACTCTATAAAGATAATATTGAACAATAAATTTACTTTTTTAAAATGATTAAAATTAGACGTATAATTGTAATTGCAATTTCTATATTTTGTAGCTGACAACGGATGCTATTATGAACTGTCGCATTTTTGAAATTAAAGAAAGAACAAATTCAGTATCATATCCTATTATTAAATTTATCGCATCGTCGTTTGATTTTATATAATTTCTATTATCTTAAATTTCGTAAGTACTTTGAATAAATTTTTTTTATAGATATTACTAACACTTCAAGTATTTCAAAGAATATTTTTCTACTTTCAAAGGGATAACAAAAATGTATAGATGTGTCTTGCTAAACATTTTTATACGCAATTATAGATGAAATTCAATATTATATTAATTTATATTTAACTTATTTTAAATTTGTATTGCATGAAAGCAAGACTAAAAATAATAATGCTGCATATGAACAGCGCGTTCTCTTTCTCAAACCGTGAATGAGCTTTCGAACAATGATCTTTAGCACTTTTCAATCATTCAATGCTTTAGTCAACGCACAGGTAAATCGACATCGTAAACCAACTGCGTTTGAAAGCGACAAAATTGTCCGTTTCCCAAGCACACCTGTGCGGATGCACCATACCGTAATGTTCTGTTCCTTTTATGACGTGGCAGGCCGCAACCGCAGGTGTGTATATGTTTTGTCAATGATAGTACGTTGACATTGTATACGATAATACACACGTATTATAATCAGTAATGTATTTTTCCTTCGCAGGACCCTTGGTTTCAACGCACGTGAATAAAATTTATTTAATGATACTTGCGTACATTAAGTATTTATTGCACATTCGACGATTTAAATAGCAAACATTATATATAGTTTATTTCAATTATAAAAGTATGTACATATATTACTAAAATATATTATTGCTACAACAAAAATATTTTTTAATTACATTATGAAATAAACTTATAACATAGGATAACTATCAGGAAATTGCTGAAATAATTAAATATAACTACTACTTCATCACGTATCAAATAATGAGTGGACGGAATAAAATAAATTAAACATTATATTGTGAAAGTAATCCATCATTTTTATTATATGTCTAACGAAATTTAACTAAAGCCAAACAAATTTAGCCGAATCCAATTAATTTCAACGCACATGTCAAATCAAAATTTTTTAATTTTAACACGCTGCAAAATGTATTATAGCTCATTATATGTGAGCATTATATATAGCATTGTATATGAAAATAGAATGCATTTAATCGGTAGAAATGTATGGCGATATTCACATTAAGCATATTCGTTGTTCGTTATTAACGTGAATTTTTAGTTTTACTAATTGTGAAACATAATTGTAATAGTTGCTTGAATCAATCATCTATTTGGGGATAATGGATATTATTGTCCCTTGTGTTACGGCTGTCTAATTAGTTATATTTCTTTCCCTAAACAATAAAACATTTTACATTCTTTATTTTTAATACTATTATCTTTGGTCTCAATCTTCGATAATTATTTTCTCATTATTCTTATTATATCACGCCAATTTTTTATTTTAATTACAATTTTAATAATGCATCTAGATAACACTTTTTATTGGTTTTTAATATCTTTTGCTCTCAATCTACTTTAATTATATTTTCCGTAGTAAAATAAATATAGGATCAGTATCGAAACGATTTAGCATCCTCGCGCGCCTCACTAATGATATCTGTCCCCATTCGGTTCCTCGGGGCTCACCTATCCGTCGTGATTCAAAAAGCCACGAATACGATTTCCTGAACTGAATCGTCGGGCAAATTGGGGGCTAAGGTCAGCCCACGTGTATGTGACCTTAGTAGACCGCGATAGCACGCGTGTGCGCGGCTCGCAGCGACTGTTCGATTAGTATGGTCCACTCCACTCCCTTTATCACACCGGGACGAGCTAGGCGCGTGTAATGTGAGTCACACACGAAGACCGATCTGAATTGACCACATCCTGCCCATTTCGTCATGTGACATTAATGTCATTGCCGTCCTGACGGAGAATTTCGAGCGAAATAGACGGAAGAATCAGCGCATCGCGCTTCTCGGCTCTTAAGTGTCCCGACCTCGTGTAAGAGCGACTTGCTTCTGCGAAATCTGAGATCACACACTTATTAATTCTGCAGTACTATAGAGTACGCTAGACCGATTTATTGTCGCACGAGCGATAGGGTGTAATTTCCTTAGATATAGCAAAGTCTTCATTACATAATTGTAAAAGAGATCGCGTAATATTAAATTAATATTATATTAATATTATATTATATTAAAATGTGTATATTAAATTAAATTAAATTAAATTAAAATCTTATCTTGTGAAATGAGATGTGATCATTTTTTCTGTTATCACGTAATGAAATAGATTCAAACAATACAATTCTGTAGATCCGATTTATTTTCCATAACACATTTCAAGTATAATGTCATTAACAATTATGCCTATCGTATGCCTTATTAGCCAATTGTGTTCAAATCATCCGCCGTCTACAGCTTGAAAAGAATGTTACGCAGAGAAGGAGTTGAAATGCGATCGCTATCAAGATAATCTAAGGTGTAAAACAGAAAGAATTTTATATAAACATTTAAATTTGCAATTTTCTGCAAACGTTTGCTGAAAATAATGAAAGATTCAACACAAATCTGCGCTTAATCTATATCAAAATTAAATATTTGTTTTTTTACAATTACTTTTACAATTATTTTTCTTACAATTTACTGGCTTGAGAAAAGTATCTGTATATCTTATTTACCTCCTTTTTCCTTTCGCAGATCATGATACGTACTTGAATTCACTGAACTTGTCATATTTATGTAATATAAGAAATAGTATATAAATTGTTGTTTTTATTAATTTTAAGTATTATATTCACCATTTTCCCGAATTTGCAAATAATAATTATTAAAGTTACAAAAAAAAACTTTTTACATCGATATTAAAATTGAATGACATCTTATTTAAAAGAAAGCATCCATCGAAACGCGGCAATTATATGAGAAGAAGAATATAAAAGAAAATAATTGAAATATGTAGATTTCGTGATGCAAACATAAAAATGAAAGTCCAAAGGAATGTAAAGATAAACTTTGCTTTATAATTTTGCAATTGCCCTCTGCTTCTTATTAAATTATCGCTTATTATATATAAAGTTAATTTGTGACAGGATATATTTGACCAAACTGGTAAAGAAATTGATAATGACACAGGTAGCATTAATCAACATGACGCCCAATAACAACTTGTTAAAGATTTATCAATCATCGATGATGATAGTAATTATAGTAAATCTAGATATATTTAGATTATACAATTATCTTAATCAACAACAACAAGCTTATATCGTAGAATGCCTAAATAACGCTAGAATCTGTTTTAAAATGTATGTGTGGGTCACTTTATCTATATAACGAAAAAAATAATCTTCTAAGATTTAATACAGCTGCGTATGCAAGCTTGTGGATCGGCTACATCCTCAACGAATTAGCAGAGGAACGTTTATCCTTAACTACGTATATGAGCTACTTTAGCATCCCTTCCTAGATGTTCGTCTTTTAAGATTTATTTCTTTTAACTTCAACGTGTATACTTTCGACGAATGTTCTCTTTATACATGGATAGTTGCGACAAGCAAATAGGACATGTTAGAAAGTAGAGTATTTATATCGAACACGGAGATGATTCAAATAATCCCTTAGGGATCTATAAAATTATCCTCAAGGAAATTATCCTTAACTATAATTGTATATTTAAGTGCAATTATTTCTTGAACAAAGTTAAATTGTTTGCTTTATTGATAATAATGCGAGCACAAGGATTATCATAAGTTCTTTATTCAATTTAATAATTAAATCACTGATTCGCAATGTATATGTTACACATCTTTGTTTGTAACGTCTATTACGTCCGTAAACAAGAATCACTCAATATGTATACATAACATAAGACACTGCTTGAATATGGTTTATACTACGCTTGTCAATAATGGCTTATCAATAATTCAACAAGAAACGGTATCTAATAAGAATGCATATAATATATCGATCTCTCTTGAACGTATTTGTTAACAGTTTCTAATTAAATATTCCGTTAATTAAGTAATGCGTTCCTCTGCTGTGTATAAAGCGCTATCGCCCAGATATTTAAATTCCGGCTTAGCTTCAATCGCAACATGGATTGTACATACATATATGTATATATGATATATGTAAATACGGATATTTGGTATTAGCGTATAGGTATACATAATGAATCATATTACAAGTTCTCTTTCTTGATGTTTATATTTTTTATCTCGTTTTTCAATCTTGTTACGATTTGTTTAAAATATTTTTTTTTCTACATTTAGCTCGAATAATAAATGTTAATTTGTAAATCGCGTTTTATATGGTAATTGGGAAAACGAAACGGTATGCAGGACGCACGCACACATACACGCACACACACACACACACACACGCGCGCGCACGCATACACGAACAGGCAGACGATGTCCTAATTAAAAATCGCAAAGAAAGAGGTTTTTCAGTCTCGGTTTCGGACACCTTGAAGACAAAGCAGACGTCAATTGGTGTAGCTGACTAAGTTTAAACACAATCAGCTTAAACTCGGTGCGCACATAAAAGGCTGCTTTTGTTATTTATCTTCGTTTCTTCTTATATCAAATTCCTCTTACTCCCTTTTCCTGTCTTTTACATATACGATTAATTAGTGTGATTTTCATATTTCAACAACAATTGAAAACAGATCAACCGCAATAATAAATATTGTACAGCCATTCTCATGTAGCATTTATTACTATATTTTTCGATTATATATATATGTATACGTACTATATATATATAATTCGACATTTTGTTAATTCTTTTTTTATTTCTTGCGTCTTTTTTTTTATCTTCTCCATTTTTTACCGCATGTTTTTTTCAAATTTTAAAATGCCCACGAAAGATATTCAGAAATCTGTGCATCTACGAATCTTCGAATGCAAGAATCCGTCTTTCAAGAATCTATTGGAGAATTCGCTAATTTGTAAATTTTACAAGTTCAAAGGTTTAAAGACACATAAATGCAAAACGTTAGTGGTATCTTATAAACTGCCGTAACTTCTTATTTAAAACTACGGAACGTTTTTCCGCGCATGGGCAGACATGAATTCTTGGATGTCTGGTGCGCATGCGTGAGAGTTTAACTCGGGATTAAAGATACGCCGCGCCGGGCGCGTAGTTTGAAAACAGGAGAGAAAAGGGAACGAAATATAATATTAAGAAAATAGGCGTCTCCATTTTATTTATTATTCCCTATTGCTGCCAACCGATTATAGATTATAATTAGACCACGGATGTGTGTTTGTTCGGATGTCGTTGAGATGGACAGCCGCCGCTCCCGGCGATCACGCAGGCACGAATATGTGTCGTAAAAGGAAAAAATGAAGAGCGCGAAGAAGAGAAAAAAAGAAAGGTGTCATCCGGCACAGCGGCCCTTATTTTTTCGAAAGCTTGAGACTTTGCTAGTGGAGTCGAGTGAACCCGCGATCTAGTTACAATTTCCTCTAAAGCTTTAGTTTCACCGAACTTTAGGCACGCGATACGCATAGGAATTAATAGATTGTGTTACAATAATTACTATAATTACTGTAGTGTAACATCCTTCTTTGCATAGTCCGAAAAATGTCGTGTAATAGACAACTTTAAGACGTTACAAACGAGACGTTACCACTCGGAGAGTCGTTAGGATATTTGACCGACTGCATACTTCTAAACGCCTTTCTTGGAAAAGAATCTTAAAGATGTCTACAAGAGGACGTCTTACAGACATCTTTTTTTTTTTATATGCTTACATTATTTGAATAATGTTAGGAAATTTATATTCCAAGATACATGTTGTTGATTTAATCCTGATTTAACAAACAGACGCTTAACGGCTATCGTGAAGATATTAATCAAGAACTTATGAGTAGTAGTAATAATAATAATAATAATAAATTCAGGGAATTATGAAGAAATGATTTTGTAAATTTCTAAAGTATATATATATATATGTAGATGGACCTGTGCACGTGTGGATCGATGGATCTGTGAATCTGTAGATCCATGGATCTATTTATCTCTTCAATCTACGATGCTATATACACATCTCGTAGAAGCGAGGGTTTTAATGAATGCTAAATGTGATCAGTGAATCTATGGATTAACAGATTTACGGATTTTAAGATCTATATTTTTGTATAACCGATATACTTATCTACTGTAATACATATTATTCGCACAGTATAATTAACCTAATGAAAACTACATAAAATACTTGTACATAAAATTTGATACATCGTTTTTCTCTCAGGCTGAAGTTCCATTAGGAGATATACTCGTATCGATGATCCAACGTTCATTTTTTTGCAATTCGTCTCGTCCGTCTAGATCTGCGGAATGTATTCTCTTCTGTCGAAACGTAAATCAATGCAGAAAAGAAGAACAGTTCGGCCAATTTCTTCTCCCTTCTTCTCAGCCACAGACAACTTAACAACTTGTATAAGATACAGGGATCGTGTCAACTAATGTTAAATATTATATGATACAATATATAAATAATATGCATTCCATATCGTGCCGCATTGACAAAAATCAATATAAATCTTCGCGTGCAGTATAATTCTTTACGTTGATCGTTACTAAATACGCCTCTTTGTGATATATCGACAGTTTGGTTTAAGATGCCTTTGACTTAAGTACATCCAGAAATGAATCGTTTCGATTGGAATTAAGTATTTTATGGAGGGCTACCACGATCAGTATTACTATTAATGCATCAACAATTTTAATGCTTTCGCTATCGATATATTATATATCATTATTTATATAACGTATTTATATTATTATTAGTATACGATCAATGTACATTTTCCGTACTATCACTATTAAAAATGTAGTAATTACTGATCGCGAGTGCTCTTTGAAAATTGTTCTTTAAGTGTAGACTTTAAATTCCCTTCCAGTAATTTTATATAGCTGTTTTCGCGGAATCTTATTCGATAAGTACTAAACGCGCAATGAGAGTTCTTTTGTATTATTACAATGTAACTTGTCGGTGCCGATCTGACAGTGTTGCAATGCCTTTTCTAAATGCTTAACAACTAAAATATTTCTTCAAATCGCAAATTAAACGTTAATTCGCAAAATCAATAGATCCTTGGACTTACAGACTTATTTGTATTGCAAATTTTCGCATTTCGTAAATTTCTTTTAAATTTGAATTTTTAGGTCCACGCACAGATCTTTAAATCTGTAAATTCTTGTTGATTTTTGCTGTTGATTTATAGATTCCTGAGTATATAGATTTTTGCCCTCATATATCCTCAGATAAGAAGATTCTTGGGCCCATAGAGTCTTAGATGTACAGATCGTTGATATCACATAAATCTTTGAATTCATAAATTCTTTAAGTTTATATATCATGATCTGCATTTCTATATTTCATGCATCTTACCGTATTTTCATTTTCATATATCTTTATATCCTCGCGCACGCACACAAACTCGGATCTACAAAACCTTGGAACTCTTCACGCAATACGTTTTAAACGCACGCATTCTTCGTCGCATCTAAGTTTTATAATTAACTTAAATTCGATAAATTCACTGTAAATTTACAATCGACAAAATTAAAATATTCTAAAGACTAAAATTCTTCTCTTACTCAAAATCTGATATCCGTAAATCTTTGTTCATAACTTTTTCAATCAAAATCTCCTTCAATCCATGATTTTTGGACTTGTAGGCTCAATAAATTAATAATAAATAATTAACAAATGCAACGTTTAAGATCGACATGTTAAATATATGAATAAAATTCCTGAGTATAGAATTTATCAACTAAAATCGTAATTCTCTTCGCTTTCATCACATGCCATTCACAAATTAAAATGCATTCTTATGACAATCCAAAACTTCTAAAAAACTTACAAGTTTAAATCCGTAAATCCGAGCATTTATGAGCTCAAAAATCAGTAGATTCAACAATCTGCGAATCCGAGTATCTCTGCATGCAAGAATCCATAGATTCCAGTAGTATTTCTATCGCATAAAAAATGCATTATATAGAATCATAGATCATCATACACATTCAACATATTATTGAGTGGCAATAACTATCGCCCCTTTAATATCCGTATCTTTGTTTATATTCTTTCGCCATACTCCATAGCAGATTTCAATATAATAACACTTAATTTTAACTCTCAATTGAAAATATCCAGAACAAAGGAATACAAGTAACAATTGTCAACGTACAAGTCAAACATAACTATACGAATAACATATCAATACTAATATTATTCGATAGCTTTTGTAGCCATATAAATAGAATTCTGATCTGCGTTATGATAGGACCTGTGTCACATTGCAAACGTAACACATCGAGATGGAATCGACAACGCGTTGTTTGCCAAAATAAAAACTCTGATGACTTAACTGTTAGTATATTTTGAAGCACGATGAGATATTTCAAAAACGGAAATCTTTAGCAAATTCTTTTCCATTTTTATAAAGGTTTTAATTGTATCTCATCAATGCCAATAGTATTGGAAAAGTTTCGGACCTAGCATGTATGACTTAGCAAATCTCGTACATAAGTAACTTGTAACTTTATTCAACATGTCGATGATAGATATCGATGACAGTACCGCGTCGCTCTCGCGGCTAATTATTTTCTTTTTTTTTTTAAACACTATTAACATCACTCAAAGTTTCAAATAGCGTTACAAGCTTTGAGTTTATCATTGTTACTTGATTAGCGATTAGTCAAACTAAGCCTAACGCGTACTTGTATCCCTTTGTGCCTGCTGTCTTTTATTAAAATTCATCGAGTACCACTTCCCTTACCAATGCCCAAAAATTTCAACATACCGACATGCCAAGATGTATCATAACGCGATGGGCAAAAATACACTAATGTAATACATCTACATGGCTGAACTAAGATCATCGATCATCCGCGGTGCCGTGACAACTTATCGACCAGAGCTCTTCCTTGTGAAAAGAAACGTGTGTGTTACGAAAAGCTCAAGAGATCTAACTGGAATGGTCGGTGGGCTCTTAACTAAAGGAGAACCTCTCTTTCGCGCGCGCGAATTAAGTTTTGCGAACGATCGACTAGCCATCGATGGTCGAGATCACTCCCCGTGACACAACCCTGGCAGAAATAAGTGACGATACCGCCCGGTTTTTGTGCGGGATTGTTCATTTCACCTTTCTTCCTTCCCGTTTGGTTTTGTGCATCTCGACTGTAGTTGATTGCCCCGTTGAACTCATTTCTCTCGTTTGCTATGCCCTTTCGTTCATTTTCATTCTTCTCTTTCTCTTTATATTTCTCTCTCTCCTTTTCGTCTTCCTCTTTTCTCTGTTTCCTTCTCTTGGCGATTGACATGATAGATGGATAACGCTGTTACAATCGTTGTAAGTACGTAGACGAAGACGATGAGCTGATGAAGTGATGATAATGAGAAGAAGTAAGGCTAATCCGGAGCGGTATCGTTGGGCAGGGAGAAAACCCTATGGTACAAGGTGTGATCGCGGTCGGCCAACGAGGCAGGTTAAAAAACAAATGTCTTCTTTCTGTTCTATTCTCTTGCGGCTTCCTACTTGGACGCGGTTAGTAGCGGTGATGATCTGAAACGGTCGGGCTTAGTCCACCATTAATTCGAAGTGCACCGAGCCGCGTCTCTCAAATCTATCGTGGATGATGTTGTGCGCCCATGCCTTACACTCGATATTGATGAGCACGCCGTCTGTAACAAATACCAATAAATGTCAATTCTATTCCTATGTTCATCTTGATAATCCGTCCAAATCCGTAAATTTAATTGGATTAACTTTGGATTGACATCAAATTTGAAATAGTTGGGCTTGTAAAACTCTAAGTATCAAAATTCATTTGATTTTTAATTCTTAGACGTCTAAAAATAAAGTACGCTAATAAGA
>VBVR01003655.1:0-16806 GCA_011638315.1 Tetramorium parvispinum
TACTATATATCAATATACACATTTATAATTTAAAATACTGTACTTAATATTGTGTATACGTTATTTCAGTTAAAATATTAGTTAATGTATGTATTTAATATTATATATAAAATGTTTTTATTGATAAAATAGTATATCATATTTTAAGTGAATAATAGTTATGATAACACTCAGATGCAAATATGCCAATATAGGTCAGGCATCTTTTATGCCTAATAATATTTTTCGTGTGAAATTAAAATAGAGTATATTTTTTTAAATCATACAAGTTTAATAAATCTAACTAGATGACAAGATTAACAAGATGAGCGTATAATTTAAATATTCTAATATATAATTTTTCAGTCCTTCAAACTAATCAATTACTCTTCTCGCATCATTCTTCTTGACGCGTTATAAAATTTGTGAATGCCAATCGAACGTCGACGGAAGAGCAACCGACAACACGTTAGAAGCCAGGCGTCTAAGAACTTTGTCGAGTTAGGGGTTCCGCGCTTGCTGGAAACTTGGCATCATCAAGTTACAAGAAATAGGCACTCTGTCTTCGTGCTGTCGTGTAACTGGGTGATACCAGTTACGCTGAAAGTCGCTCACACGCTCGCCGACGTCGGAGATTAAGCGGGGACGTGGGAAAATGGCGGCCACATGATTAATTTCAGGATATAATCTTAAAGGAAGCGACACATTTGCGTGGAAGTGTCAAGCTAATGCTATACAACCAACGGATGACACATTTGTCAGAGCAGCGTCCGTTATCTGACTGCAGTTGATCTCAGCTACATAGAAATGGCGTACATCTAACAGTCGTGATGGACACTCGCCGACTTAGATTTCCGGCTTAGAATCGGCTGAATGACAGTTTTTTTTTTTGTAATAATCCTTTACCAGGATCACTCTTGATAAAATGAAATAGTTCTTTTGTTCATCAATCAACGTTTTTACAACTCGTCGATAATTAGAGCTCGCGTAACTTTAGCTGCCATTTCAAAATCTATACATTTATCGGCAAATATCCATATTCTTCGTAAAATGTAATTATTAACGCAACTATAAGTTTATTATTTTTCTAGCTATATATCGTCTTTTGTTAATTGTAACTGTAAAACACGCAAGGTGTTACTTGCAATTTTGGTTTTGCACTTACGTAAGCGAATTACGGGTTTTTATTCCGCTTCCCTGTTTCTCTTGTCAAGCGGTAACTATGGCGTGCGAGAATAGCGCGTACCACCAAAAACGAAGAAAAAACTATACGACACGTTTATGAGGGAGAATATTTTTTAGCAGTTTTTTTCAAAAGTTCCATAAGAAAGCAGCTGTTTCGTCGGCGAACAATTACCAAGCGCGGTGTGATGCAAAAACTATCAAGTAATTATCCGCATCACAGTAAATTTCACTTTACAGAAACGCATAGACGCATTGTATGTAAAAATACATGTAAACTGTTATAAAATATAAAGTTTAATTTCTTGAAAGAGTGGAAACAAAGTACTAATGTAAGTTTATACATTCAACAATACTTTCGATCGGGTTAATCGTCAATATCGAAATATCAAGGATTTCTTTCATGTGCTGCGAATTACAAACGTACGTGCTATCTCTTTCCTCCCCTCTTTCTCTCTCTCTCTCTCATAAAATTAATATCAAATTAATTCCACTTTATTAATTGGGATCAATTGAGGCGCTTGCAGCCAGCTGCCATTGACAGTTTGCCAATGAACAGCTAAGATGTATGATTCACCGTCCATTTCAAGTCCGATTGAACATTGTTCAGATTGAAGCCCACAAATGAAGATGGCCCATATATCTCGCTAACAATTTCCAAAATATATTTACATATATGTATGTATGAATTTGATTTATATGAAAGGAATGTCTATCGAAACTATAATGTTAAGAAATAGAATCATTTTCGTTATTGATTTTTATTAAACTTGATTAAATTTAAGAAATATGCTATAAATATCTTTTTCTAATATTTATTATTTAACAACTAATTTATAATTTAAATTATATAATACATATATATTAATATATGACTGCTATACTGTTTCTTATTTTTTTGTCGTACAAACATGCGATTACATTCACAAATGACGGCACAATCTTACTTAGAGCATAAAATATTGATACATTATATCTCTCGTATCAATCTGTATGTTATGAACATTTGTGAAACACATTTGAAATATTTTATACAAAAATAATTGACTCATATTAGAGAGTGCGATAGGTTAACATAGGAAGTGACGAATTGTATCAACGGGACACTTAGCTATATAACTGCGGTTGGGCTTTTCTATCAAAACGACATTTGTACGAGTAGTAAATGTAGACAGAAAGAGAATAGCGATATATTTCACGTTCGCTGAAACAATCGTGAACTGGAAATGAAACGATATTTTCCCATGTCTACGTGTGCCAATCTCTTGTAATTTGATCTGGTCGACCCAAATCTCTATGCCGTTAAATATGGAGTTGAAAATCGATAATGAGAATTCACTAATTGCATTTACGTAATAATATCAGATATCCGAATTTTCATGATGTTCTTCTTGCAGTATATAATTATATGTAGAAGATTCATAAAATATATACCGGCTTTTAATGCTTATAAGCCTTTGTGTGTTTTTTTTTAATTCCATCACTATGGATCACTGAAACTTTATATACAAAGATAAGGTTCGCTTATTTTTTTTTTAGAAAATATTAATTTTTTATTTATTAATTAATTTTGATATTGTACAATTATCATAATAATAGAAAACATGAGCTACATTCAATAAATACGTTTTTTGTATAATTATCAATTACAGCTAAAAATATTCGCTGCAACGTGTTTAACAATTCATCTCCCATCGCCATGCATTTCGCTACAAACAATTGCTGTCGCAAATGTAGCCATCTATCAAGTCCGTATACGGTCTGCGAAAACTTGAAGTCAATGCGATGGTAACATGGCCCCTGTAGATTGCATATCAGAATAACGCGCGCATGCACCTCGAAAGGTTAATTTAATTAGTCTGTGCGCGGCCAAGGCTGTAGCGATTGCCTTCCTAGCGGATGGATAGCTGCTCCCGTTGGAACTATCTGCTAAAAACTTTATTCTGTCCCTTAGGTAATCAGCGGAATATGTAAATTGCATTTTGACGCAGCTCAATTATAACGAATATCACCTAGGCAGCTGAGTTTGCGGAGAAACTATCCGCATTAAATACTGCATTCTGAATCGATGTCAAGCATATCGGCGGTTGCAAACGTATCTCATAAAATAGAATAAAAAATGCATAGCTCTCATATATTAATCAGAAGAAAAAACCTCGCACATTTTATATGAAAAAAGTGGCTTCGGTCAAATTGACTGAAATTGAAAATTGTTGTAGTTTAGGTGATGCTGATCAAAAGTTTTCTCGGGCAAAAAGTTCGAAAATCAAAAGTATAAAACATACGATAATTTGAAGTGAGTTTTATTGCAGTTTAAGAAGTATCTGTTTTTGAACACAGATTAAATTAAGAATAAAAATATATAAATGTTTGAAAAAAATATATATATAATATATATGTGTCACTTCTATAATATTTAATGATTTTAAATGTATTTAAATATTCTATACTATTTAATGACTTTAAAAACTTGTCTGTCATAAGTGTGCGCGTGCGCGCGTATGTTAGACGCAGTGATCAGGCATGCACGCACACGCACACGGCAGTCAGAGATTAAAGTCATTAAATATTATGAAAGTAGAACATATGTATTTCTTTAAATATTTATATATTAACTCTTAACCTATATTCAAAAACAGGCATATCTTAAATTCCAATAGCACTCACTTCAAATTATCTTTTAAGCTTTTAACTTTCGGACTTTTGCATGAGGAAACTTTTGATCAACACCACTTAAACTACAACAAATTTCAGTCAATTTGACCAGAACCACTTTCTTCATATAAAATGTACGAGACCCTTTTAATGTATTACGTTACGCAAATTTTTATGGCGCTTTATACATATATTTTTATCTTATCTCCATTTTTTACTTATTTCTTTTATTATTTTGATTTGTTTTATTTTTTACAAATTACTAAACTCATACATATAATCGTAACAATTTATGATAGTTAATAGATTGTGAAAAATATAAATCATATATAATAAAAATAATAATTTTATAAATATTTTGTACGTACTGCTAAAAAATATTTTTATGGAGTATTAAATATCACTATAATAAAAAGTTTTAAATTAGATGTATATGTGCACATAAACATATGAGTGATAAATCAGATTAATCTTTTATATCTTACAAATTGTTACTTATGTATATTCTCTGATTTTATAATAAACGAAATCGAAAGACTTCCAAATAATAGATTCAACATATACAATTGAATAGAAAAATAAATAGATCTAGCAATTTAACTTAGTGTCATTATAATTATATTTTGACTGTATTTAAGGGGATGCTGGAGTCGTTCTATTTTACCGACAAAATATATAATTTTTACAGTTATGACAATTTTTTTTGGCTTTACAGAATTAAAAATATTTTTTTAGAATTAAAATACATACTGAAATAAAGTCGGGACCATAGATTACGTTAAAAAACATGCTTCTTTACCTACAAGATTGAAGATTAGAATTGTTAACTTGTGAATACAACAGCTTCGTATAAAAGTTTTGTAGTTTTTAGGTACAAAGCAACTATTGTTCCGACTTTTTTTGAATGTCTACTTTAATCGTGTGAAAAAGTTTTTTAATTCCATAAAGCCGAAAAAAATTGTCATACTTGCAAAAATTTCGAGTCACACAGATTTCGGTATTACAGAGTAAGGAAAGCAGCAAATTTAGTTCCGCTACATCGCGGTCGATTTTTAATTCTGTAAAGCCAAAAAAATTGTCATAATTATATATTTTTGTCGGTAAAATAGAACGATTCCAACATCTCCTTAAAAATGTAGTTGAAAAAAGTATATATATATATTATTGCAATGTTTTTGTAATTTGTAATTAAGGGAGAAAAAATCGATTATCAAAGGCATTTCTTTCAGTATTTTTTTTCTACGGTTTATAAACTATTTTTGTGTGAAAAACTCGCATTCCTGTTAGAGATAGTTGCAAATAAGTTATATTGCAATTCTAACTGTCAATTACGCAAATTCTAATAATCTTGTGGACGAAATGAATAATTTAAAAACTTTCTCGGGTTAATGTTTACTTAAGAAGCAAGAAAGTGCGAAACACAATTCTCCCGCTAATAACCCAGAAAGGAAAAAGTTACGAATCGATGGAGGATCGGTGTCCTTGACGAATATATAATTTTATCCCGGGGGAACTCCCGATAGTCGCGCCATTAAAAATATGCTACGACAGTGCGCCATCAGACGGCGAGCGATGAAAGCTTGTAGCTACCATGCAAGGGAACAATCAATGCCCTCGGGAAAACTTGCCTCTAGTTCGCGACTACGGTTCACCGACGTCGGTTTGCATTTACCGACCCAACCGTTGCACATCAGCTTATATCTACCGACACTAGCGATCGTTTCTTATCCGACGAACAATATTCAACATAAAAATATTTTTGATAAGTAGAGAATGTCAAAATTTAGCAAGATTAATATGATTTTAATTGACGTCTTCAATATTACTCTGCTTTTTTTTCAAAAAAGAAAATCTATAATTATTCTTTGAACGTTATAAATCTCTACAATCATGCAAATTTTATTGAATATAATTTTATTGAACTAACAACTAGATTTAATATATACAATTTCAATTCAGCGCAAAAATAAAAATTGACTGTCAATTTTATTACACTTAATTTTTTAATTAAATGCAGTCAACATTTAGATATATATTTTCTAATATACTAGATAAATAAACATTTATAATTTCTCAACCATGTCATATTTAAAGATTACGATTTCAATTCAGTTTACTATTACATTGTACATTTGATATACATATATGTATGTACATATATCTGCATGCACAAACGATATATGTTTAGGTCAAGCAATTTCAGACGACAATTGGAGCAACGAATGAATTTTATTTCTTTCTCGACTGCTCGCAATTTGAATATCAGCCATGCAATCTTGAATATTTGTCGTTAGCAATATAGATGAAGTACTTAATCAGTGCCACTGTCATAATTACAATGTCGCATAAAAGATAATATAAAACCTTGTCACCTCGATTTTGAAATAGGTCAGATCACCTATATAAATCACTGAATAGATAATTGCCATAGTTGGTTATTAATACGGACAAATTATAATAAATAGGAGCCATATACAGATTGTTAAGCAAAGTTTAAAATACTGATAAAGTATATGATGAAATTTAGACGTTGCTAATTATCACTAAAATTACATTTAACTTATTGTTCTTTTACATAATACTTACAGTTTTTTTTCATTCTTTTGTACCTTCACTTTAAAATATTGCGACTTTTGTGTCAAAATAATATTATTATGTCGCGCAAGATAGTGTACAAGGGAAGAGAATTCAAAAATAAACGACCATACTAGCTAGCTGAGAACACAGAATAACTAGGGAACATACAAAGGTTGGACGCACTAAAGCAGATCCGGTGGCAAGAAGTTTGAATTATTCACGAGGTGATTTTTCATTCTCACTAATAACCCTGGGTTAGCGAAAATTTGATTATGAAGTTATTTGAGATTGAAAATTTAAAGCTTTTGACGAATTGTCCAAGAACGGAGGAATTTTATCCTTCAATTAATTTCAAACAGATTTTCGCAGGAATTTAATTTGACGGTTAATTATCATATTATATCCACGTACTGTTTTATCAATAACAATTGTAAATCTTGTTCCGAAGTAAAAATAATTGAAAAATCAAATATTTAAATGCACTTTGTGTATAATTTCCGATTAAAAATGAATGAATCGAGAAACTAAAAATAACAACAAAAGTATTTGATATAAATTGTACACAATATAAAGTAACTCTCGAAACAATTTCAAAATTTCGTACATACACAATAAGTTATAATGAACTAATTTCCATCTTCCTATTTGGTCAATTATGTAAATTGCTGACAAATTACTATCAAATTATTATCGTTACTGCCATCATTAGGTTATCATGTAATATGCATGTTGCTTGAATACAAGTTGAATATTACGCAACTTTGAATTTCTGTTTAGACCACTTCCTTAATGTAAGTTAAAAATCTCAATATGCGGTATAATATGTTGGCGGAAAAATTAAAGATATCACGCCTGGCGGTCGTGTTTTTGCTCCGAACAGCATGCGGCACAGGTGCGCACAGCACCGTCGCTGATATAAAAGAAAAGTGTTGTAAACTTATCCACCTTCTTATTACACTTGTGTCTTGCAAAGTTTGTGGCGACTGTAACTATTTATTACCATCCTCTCATATATAAAATAGCACAAATATCATTCTAAATTATCTATCGATCTTTTACATATATATATATATAATATATATAACTATTTATAATTTAACATATCATTTAACATAATTTTTATATTGTACTATTAAATAGTGAATTGTTAAAAAGCATATCAAATTGATAAATTAATGTGCAGTTTTATGCAAGATTGGCAGCAGAATTATGGAAGCCGCAAGTAGTAACAAGCGTCTTTTATCAGACGCAAGTGGTAACGCCTGCCTTTAAAGCACCATTATACGCGCAAAGATCCACGAGGACTTTGTGGGCTTTGCATTTATGAATAGAATCGATACAATCGACTCAACTTAAACGTAACTTGATACCGCCCTATTTGAGCAGAAACATTACGATCTGACGATTTTCATATGATTAAAAATTTTATTTTTTTGCGAAATTCCATCCACACGAAAATCCATGTTATATATCTGCTGCTATCGATATACTATTGGCATACATTTTACAGGCGATTGAAACATGGATCATTTTCTCCGTGCGCGAATTCATACATTTTATCAGTACTGTTTTGTTATTTTTTAATTTATCTCGTAAAATATAAAATGTTCAACTGTAAAAATACTGCAATGCACTTTAGTGTTTTCTCATTTTACTAAAATAATCGCGGGATATATCACGCTTTCTCCGCAATGAAGATTTCTTTTAATGTTTAACTTGTGTTTTCTGTCCTAAGACATCCTCGAGACTGCAATAACTTAAAATCACCAGTTTCGCGTCCTGAAAGAATAAAATCGTGGGAGGGGAATAAAGATAATAGAAATTTAAGTTCACCAGTTAATAAGGTGAGAGAAAATTGCGCTGTAATATCGGAAGGTCTGCGTCCTGCGTCTGGATACGTTCTCAAGTAATGTGTCCAATTAACTCGGCGATATTAACGGGTGGGCTAAACGGAGCGTACTGAGAGAGATCTGTAATCAAATATACGTGCGTTCCTGTCGAGATATTTCATCACAGAGAGAGCCACTCATATCCGCGAATATCCTTTTTTGAAGAGCAGGACGCGCAGGCGGGCGTGTACACATCGGATGTCACACGGCGACAATGCGGGATGTTTTCACGTGATGTAGGCGGTGTATGTGTATGCGTCGCGTGCTATTGAGGTTGCTGTTGGAGTAACAAATTCGCCCGCACTGCGCGCTTTCTGCGAAACACGAAATTCGTGGCGGTCGTTTTCATGCGACTGACCGACCGACCGACTGCTTGGTGACAAAGAAAGTCGCTCTGTGCATGCACACGGAAGATACGATTGTCGGAAAACAAAATGCGCCACGGCGCGCCAGACCGTCTCGTCGTTCGGTGGCGAATTGCTGCTTGATTCGCGATCCGCGAATATATTTTGCGTATCGCGGTTTTTGAAGAACACGTACGCACTTTCAAAGAAACAGCGGAGAATCCTTGTTATAGATATTCCCTGAAGCAATTGTTACCTCGCATGACGTATTCATGCCTCGGGGATCACGCGAAACTGATCGTGCTGCTCGAAAATTCTGCTGTTATGCAACAACAACGCGAAGCAACACGCAGCATACCATAATCGTGTGGTTGCGCAAAGAATCTAATTAATTGTGGAATGTTTAATTTACCATATAGAAATTTATAAAATTGTAGTAGTTATATATATGTGTTATATATATTGCGCAGTTCGTGGTATTGCGCGAGTTAATGAATCCCTTAATGCTTTTCTGGGCAGAAACTTGTGGAAATCTCGAGGATAAGACGATTCAATAGCGATACGTAAGGAATTAACGTAAAAAAATTAAAATATGTTGCTTTATATAACGAAAAAGTTATCGTCTGAATTATAAAATGATTCTTAATGACTAAAATATCAATACCAGCTTTATTATATTTAATTATAATATATATATATAATCTCAATTTTAACAACTTTTTATTTTGATAAATTTTTTCGTCATTTAAATTTATACAGCACTCTTTGCTTTAATATTTTAAATATGCTAAATACAAATATCAATTTATAATTATTTTCTGATGTTTATAAATTACCATACGTAGAATTCCCTTTGACTAATTTCTCAAATTCTATCTATCTACGTGACGCTTGGCGCATGGAAGTTCGAAGTTCGAAGATAGAACAGTCAATCTCTAAGGGCCAGAAACTCTCCGGTTACAAGTATCGCCCGAAGGAATATCGCTTACCCACCTTCTGAAACTCATCTTAATTGCACGAAACGTACGCTTGTGCACGGGTTAAAGAGCAATCTTATAATGCAAAGCGAGGCAGAAATGAAGTATCGAGCGAAAGTGCTTCGTCAAGTCGATGGAAATTCGTTACTCGTCCCTTAATTACATGACTGTTAAAAAGCTGTAAGCGTCTAGGGGTTGCGGTGTATATTAAGTTTTTAATAAATCCGGTATGCGCGCCATGTTTAATCACTCTTTTTAGATTACCGGGTATTATATTATATGGAACCGTAGTCTTGAATTTAATTATGAAAATAATTAAAGAAGATGTCTAAACATACAAATGACATTGTATGAAAATAATAATTACATAAAATTAAAAATATTTTTACTAATATTCTTACTAAAAAAATATTAATTAAAAGAGCTACGCAAATTGCAGATATTTATAATTCCATAGAAGACTGTTTAATAAATAGTAATGAACAACTTTGTTTGCATATTTCTTCTTCTCAGGCATATTCTATTTGATTTTGAGCGTCGTGATCCCTTCTGCATGTATCTGTAGGTCAAATATATGAGATCACAGTTTAACTCCGATTCTGAACGACTGAAGGAAGGGGTTTTTCTTGGCAAAGATACTTGTCAGTGGTCTGCCATTGCAAGCGATAACGATCAAATAATTCGATAAAATTTGAATCCATATATTTGGCACAAAAAAGAACGTATCATCCTTTACGCCACGTTCGCATATTTATGTAACTCTTTTTTCATTATTTGATAATTTTTAGATAAAACAATAATTATATTTTTGCCACTTATATACATATATATTAAAATTAAATCATACCGTTCATATTTTGTTCATTAAAAATTGTTATCATGAAATATCGCAATTAAACAAATAGTTTTCTTAAGTAAAACTGTTAAACGCAATTTAAAGCGATAAAAAGACATTTCCTTGTATATAGCTTAATTTTTATTTAATTTAAACCAATTGATAAATATAAGATTTTCACATTAATATTATAGATATAAAAATTTATGTAACTTTCGTTTGGAATTTTTATTACAAATAGATACGAAGCAACGAAAAAGGAAAATAGTAATCAAATTTTACTTATTTATTTTAGTACAGTTCGTTACGTGTTTCTTGAACCAGAATTAAATTTATAACATCCGATTGAGCTAATTCGTATATACTAGTACTACATTAATTCAACCGTAAACGTTGATGGAGGACAGGATATCATATATTCTAAATATACACGAACGGAACGCGTTCGGAAAGTTTATTTGACATTTGATTACGTAAGTAAATATAACTATGCTACTAAGTGTTCAGAATCGTTAGTACAACTGTATCTTATAGGATTAACGCCTAACGCTTCAATTAATTATTTACATGCATTTTAGAATCATTTCTTCTAACGAGATATGAAAGGCAAATATATTTTTAAAAAGTCGCAGATAATCTTTGCTCTTATTAGCAGAAATTTGTTCTAAACAATATTTAGCAATTCAGCTTTAAAATCGTAATTTTACATATATCAATAATTTCAAAATTTTATACGTATGTAGATGTTTTTTTTGCAACGATAGTAAATGTTTTTTGTTCGGAAAACAAATTCAATGAATTTCTCGCATTAGAATTTTCTATTCGTGTCCCATTCATTGCTCCTCCAAATGGCATTCTTGCTTCTACTGACATACTTAGAGGATTCTTAAGAAGATTCATTACTTCTCTCATTTAACGTGTCACACTTCGTAAGTTCGAAACCCGTCGACACTTGAGTTTTGCGAAAAAAGTCTTCTGTCAGCATTTAAAATGCATGCGACAAGCGGCGACTAGCGCTATGCAATTTAATGCTTCGCAAAGACATCTGGTATGCAAGGCACGGGTAATCGAATAAAAGTAATCAGTTTTGAGGAAAGAATTGGCATAAGATGAGAGACATGGTTAAATATGGTAAAATACCGGTCGGCAAGCTTACCCTAGACAGTAATTTATTTCAAGGGAGACCATTTTGCGGAAAACTTACTTTTTACTAGATCGGAATTATGTCAAAAGTTTATACATCTTTTATTCAAAGAATTACTTGTAACATAATTATATTATTTGTTTCGATATGTATATATTTTATAAAAATTAAGAAAATCATCATGCTATTTTATGCATGCGATAAGAGCATGCAATGTTTATGTTCATCAATAATAGACTACATGTTCTCATGTAGTATATAAAAACATCTTATGGTATATACGCTATAATTATATACATGTAATAACAATGATATGTTCTTATGTCATTTTACTATAATATTTTATCGAGAATTATGAACGTTTTTAATACGAATTAATATTATAATCAGCATTATTTGAGAGAAAAAAAATTCATATTACATAGGATAGAAATTAATTTTACATAACCAAATTTAAATTTGTACGTGCAATTATTCGATATCGTATTTTTTAAAACAACTATTGTAACATAAGCAACATCGTATTTCTTTCGACAGCGTCGAAAAGATTGACATTGAAATATGAATTCGCATTTGCGCTACGTGACATTTTCATATTCTTCAGCACGAATGTACGACAGAATTATGCGGCCGTTCTTCTTCATTGGATGCCGTGGTACCATTCCGCGTGATAATGCGGTGTCTCGTTTTGCAGTGAATTACCTTTTTCCTCATAAGATAGGGATGCATTCGCGGTGGGCGAAGTCGCATCGAGTGGCAGGGGATTGGCGGGAAGCCGAACAGCTCGGCGGTGCGCGGCACCGTCAGTACTCGGCGAACCGCCTGCACGTTCGGTGCTGATGTCCAAGCTCCTGTGACAGTTCGGTTGCACAAGCATAAATTTCAATTTCGTTTAATTAGCGTTGTTCCAATGGCTTCCGATGTACGACGTTTATCCCACGATATCGGAGAGGATCGATCAAATCTCTAGAAATTTAAACGAGAAATAAATCGAGAGTGTGAATATAAAACATTTCTCCGATCCATTACATTTAGAAACCTTTAAATTTCAACTGTACCAGCGTGATGCTATGCTACGTGAGTTTAATTGAGTATTAATCAATAGTGGATGTTTGATTTTATGTATTTATTTCGTCGTTTTATGTGGAAAACGGAGCATGATAAAAAAAATTTTATAAAACTTGACGAATCAATTTAATTATATTAAATCATAATTTGAATCTATTGTTGTATTGTTATTATATAATATATTCAGTTATATATTTAAATTATCATATTTGCTAAAGATAAGGGAGATGAAATTACAAGAAACTTGCAAGTTGTTTAAGCTGTTGTTATTTTTTTATGTTAAATTTTATTTTATCGTGCATGTCTCTTGTGATATATATTTTTGAGGAGAATATTAATTTCCTTGCGCATTGCACTTATGTACACATGTATGTGTATTTACTCAAGTTATTTCATACAGAATGGTGTCGTTGAGGTACGCGTTGTCGCATATTTAATGATATTTTCCGTATCTCCTTGGAGGCTGCTGTAAAGTTTGATTATAAAAACGAGAAAAAGTGACAACTGCAATATTCATTTTTAGTGCCTTTTTAAAATAGGTGTTTAAAACTCCGCTTGTTATATAATTTTATAAAGCAGTCTTGTGCCATTATCACATAACGCTACAGACTTGAAGAAGTTTTACGTGAAAGTATTATTAAGATTATCTATAATCTAATTTTTATAAAAGCTGTAGAATAAATTTAAAGAAGCTTCATTTATCTTATCAAGTTTTATGCCGTAAGAAAATTTCTCGCCTAACGTAATAAAAATAAGAAATGTATTTTTATTATTATAAATTATAGATATATTATTATTTTATAATAAATATATATTTTTTGTACATAAAATAATACAGTTTTAACAATTTTAAATCATATTTGTTTATTTTATTGTGCTTATTATAAATTAATTTGAAAGCAGTGTAATCCACACGTCATACATTTTCAATTTAGGCGAAATTAATACATAACATATTTTTGACGACACAATATTAATACCTACATGAATTGTATCTAATAAAAATTAATATAAAACGATGGCTTGTGTAAAGCAATAGCTAATGGTACTGTGGGATACTACTGAAGCTCGTTTGACCGCGCGAAAGCTTCGCCATTTACGGTCCTGAATCTAGATCGTTAAATATCAATGATAGTGGTATGAAGTCTCTTTTCGCCATTACGACAGTCTTCCTCTTTCTCCGCTTTGCACTCACGTGCACACACGCAGTATCATAGCGACATCCGGGTACTTCCCGGATATATGTATGTATATATCGCCCTGATCGTTTTTGTCAAACAGCCATTTAACAAATGGTTTGAAAATAATCCGCTCCCAGCTCACAGACTAGGTATACTTGCTCAATCGTTCCGATGGATCTGTAAGATAATACGAACGAAACGCATTTCAATTTTTCCGCAATGCAGGCAATTTGCGCTAACGGCCACGAGCAGTTATTAACACGTGCGCTATGGCAGTAATCAGTGCCGGTAAATTCTTTCAAAAATCGCTTTGTGCAACCTTCAATTTGCCTTCTCCATATGGGGCTTTTTATCGTTTCCTTTTATTTTTTTCTGCCAAACAATTTCTCGATGCATCAGACGTGTTTTAAGTGCCACAAACCATTTACCTTTCCATTCAGCTATTACTATTTTGTGTACGTGGTCCTATTTTCTATACATACATTTCTGAAATAACTATTTTTTCAGCCGATTCCATTTTTCTTATACTAATACAGTTATTGGAAAGTAACTGTCATGACTTTAATATGAAAGAATTAGAAAACATTTTTTACAGTCACTTCGATTGTGGAAAAGATGGAACATATTAAACTCTTGTTATTGGAACAAACTTGAATTTCCCATTGGCGTCCTACTTTCATCTTACTTCCTATTGAATTAACACAAGTAGAAGATTTCGTAGTTCAACATCATTACAATCTATGTCATAATTGTTTTAATCAGAATTGTTTATTTTATTCTCCTTACGTGAAGACTGTTTTACTCAAAAGGATCCGAACTGTCATGAAAGCACTCGATTTACAAAATTAAAATTGTTGCATCGAAGAACTTTATGTTTCTTCTGAGAGCTTCTCTGTAGTTGCGCTGGTTGCTCGTATTTGCGTTCATTTAATTAAATCTCCAATCTTAAATGTTCCATCTGATGTAGCATCCGCTTTAGATATCTTTATGTAAGAGAATCTGAGAAATCAACTATGGCTGCTACATTGCGAGATTTCTGGCAAGTTTAATGCATTCTTATCAAAGGATATCTCCGTTGGCTATCAATGCTGCGCGCCCCTAATGTTGAAAGCTTTCCACGAACATGCGGATGTGCAAGACGTATCTTGAACTACTGAAGGAAAGAAAGTTAAATTGAACTTTTTTACCCATCGCAAATGTGTTAACTTTATTTTGCTACATAAAAGAGAGAATTACACATTGGAATATAACTTTACAGCTAAAGAATTTGCTATGCACAGAATTCGATTATGAGATTAAAGTTTTTCTTAAATTCGATTTTTTTTAATGGAAATTTTCATAATATTTTATTTTTCATCTCAAAAAAGTTTTTAGACAGCTATATATTAAATTTACTCAGAATAAAATATTTATATTTGCCACATATATCATTTAAAAATTTAATATTGAACCTTTAATATATCGAATAATACACGTATTTGAGAGAATGTTCTTTATAATCATTATGAATGATACAATTGATATTGATTATTAATAATCAGTACATATTATACCTAGTTAGTCATTATCCATTTAATGATTTAATATTATATAATAATTATTATCATTAATATTTAATACTATTATGTTTATGGCAACTTACATAATAATAATTTTATCAACAAAAAAGATATTTTATCTTAATCAATTTAATTAAAAAAGAAGATTAAGTTGATGTCAATGCGCTATTAATATACATAGAAATTTATATTCCCCATTAATATATTCGTGAAAGCTCTCAAAGCATTGTGCTGTCTTGAATTGGTTTCTGAGCGCACTATTCGCCGTTAGTCCTTTATAGCTAATAACTTTAAAGCTCTTCAATTATTCACTATGGAAGATACTGTGTCGCGAAATTTAATCTCAGGGATCAGTAAGGCTTTCTAAATATCATCTATTAACCGTATAAAAGTGAGTCGATGTAAATGTCGATGTAAATCTTTTTCATATTTATAAATTATAAACTGTTTCATGAATCTTTTTCAAAATGTTTTTCTATTATATTTCTCATACTCACCGTAATTATGTTTATTAAAGCGAAAAAATATACTATATAAAAAATTTTAATTTTTAATGTAAGACATTCATAAAAGATAGTTTAAACAGATTTACATTAATATAATTTGAATATTTGATTTGTCATAGATATTTGTCAGTGCGAGTTGTAGAAGCTTATTTGGATGTTTCAGGAACCATTAAAGTGGACTTTGCTTTCAACTATAACTGATACCAACTGCGATCTTTCGTTCTGTGTTAATGCGGTTTACTCCATGCTAGAGTTTCAACAACTGAGCTAGCTCTAACGTAAAAGCGCGTGCTAAAGTGGAATTACCACAGCATTGGTGTAATGTACAATCACGATGGTCCTGACTAAGCAGAGTCTATCTCGCACAACGACATCATTAAACTGGAATTAATAGCAATTTATGGAATTTGCATGCGCCAGTTAATTTAACTGATAGGACCGCCAAGAATTGACGTACACACGCACTAACGTAGAGACTTATTGTCATATTCTAAAAAATGCTGAAATAATTTAGAATTTTTAATAGTTATGCTCGTGACGACATTTTATAGGTAATGAGTGAAAAGAATCTGAACTGTTATTGTTTAACAATAATCAGGAAAAAACACACAAATATTTTTGATGAAAATTCTAGTGGGTTTTTATTTTATCATAATAATTTATTTAAATGAAAGGAACATTCTATTTAGATGAAGTAAAAGAATAAAAATGTAGCTTCAAATATGTGGAAAAATATGAAAAATATTAAAATTTTCAAATTTTGAACTTTTGACGGATTTTAATTACAAATGTCTCGCTTTTGTTGATTATTTTATTAATATTGCAAATACGGAACAAAATACATATTTCATTTTTAATTTTATTTAATATTTTTGAAACAAGCTAGTAAATTATTACATTCTAATTATAA